>JAANYP010002732.1:236424-280157 GCA_020465985.1 Centrapalus pauciflorus
ACATCTGTTCGTCGATGATCCAAAAATGATATCATCGACGTACACTTGTAACGAGAATAAAGTGTCCTCCTTCCTCTTCCACAAATAGCAGTACTATCATCCTACCCCTTTCAAAACCGTTTCTAAAAGATGGTTGGATAAAGGCTCATACCACGCCCTAGTGTGCCTGATGTACTCCAATACGAGCCTTATCTAAGCGATATACTCTATCAGGATATTTGAATCTGTAAATCCGGGCGGTTGTTCTACATACACCAACTCCTTCACTTCCCATACAGGAAAGCACTCTTAACATCTAGTTATATACTTAAAAGTCCTTTGAAGGGGCAAAGCTCTAGACAACAACCTAATGGCTTCTAGCCTTGCTACTGGTGCCAAAAACTTCGGTAATCGATTCCCTTCCTCTTGGTTGAAACCCTTTACAACTAATCTCGCCTTGTTTGCGCGTGACTTATACCCCGATCGTCTCTCTTTGCACTTAAAGAGACCCATTTTGGGTTCCTATTGCAATATCTCCCTGCGAGGTAACGGAACTAACCTCCCACACTTCTAGTTTCCTAAACTGTGAAAGTTCTTCCTGCATCGCTTCAACCCAGGAGTTATCCCTTAAGTGCCAATTGCACCATTCTTGGGCTCTACTTGCGATATGAACATGAATAAAGACAGTGTGATTATGCCTCGGCGTGTTTATCATCGACAACAACACGGTGTTGTTATTTAACTACATCCGATTCCTCACACCCTCGCTAGGATTTCCTATGATGCTTTCAATTGGCTGGTTCTTGTTAATCCTAGAGGTCCTATTTTCATCAACCTTAGATTATCTCCTAAGATGGATCCTATTTCCACTAAGGGGGAACAGGCTCAGCTTCTACATTTTCCTCCTCACGGACGTTTTCCTCAGAGTTAGAACTTGAAGCTTGAGCTTCTGATTCTCACTGTTAGGTGCCTCTTGATCAGAATTTTGGAGATCCATCTCCAGTCGCAGTAGGCTCGGACGTAGATTCGAACGTGGTCCTTGGAAAAGATTTGGCATCTCGTTCAGATGCAACGTCGCACATGTCCTTCTCGATTGTACCTGCATTATCCTCCAGAGGAATGTTAAATGACTGAAAATAATTATCATCCGTCAAATATCCATTCCGGACCAGTTTGGGGTCTGTGGATTAACTTGTGACTTCAATGTTATACCACAAATCTCCACCAGTACCAGTTGTTTTGTTAAACACCCGTTTGTTTGGTGAGTTTGGCACATAACCTAGGAAGTATCCTTCGTCAGCCTTTTCACCAAAACTTCGGTTGATGTTTTGTTCTTAAAAGTGTGCATGGTACTCCAAACGGTTCGACATCCAGTTAAGTTAGGTGGCCGTTTATTCAAAATTTCATAGCATGTTTTGTTCAATGATTTGACTGTAAGGACTCGGTTAAAATGTGGAGCGGGTTGCTGTATTCAACTGCCTCCCCCCAAACAAACATGGTAGGAAGCTTTGAATCCGAAAGCATGTCCCTTGCAGCCTCAATCAAAGTTCTATTTTACGTCGGTCCACCCCATTCTGTTGCAGGGTTCAATATGTGCACCATGAACCTTGATGCACTCATGCCCTTGATAAGGGAACAATATACACCCAATTTACAAGGTTTGTTTTGAATCCCAGTTCCCTTATCACTACGAATATATTTAACCCTCGTTTTGTATGAGGTCTCCACTTGGTCCAAGAACCGATGAGCGCGTGCAGGCTGTTCTCGTCCTTCGTACCTTAAAAAAAACAAAAGAAAAACCAAGAAAAAACGTGAGTAATCGTCAGTGATAACTACGCAGTTACACAACTACCTCCAATACTCCTTTTGTCTGATTGGGCCGAAAAAAAAGGTCCATTGCAACAGATGAATGTTGCGGCTATGGGAATAATTCTGCTTCTTGGACTTTTTGTTGTCTTTGGTGCTTGTTTGCCCTTCATTGCAAGGTAGACACTTCTCCTCGAACTGAAACTTCTTCATGGGTGCCACCCTGCCACCGTTCCATGATCGTTTATGTAATTCCTCTTTCTATAAGGTGCAAGGTGGCCATGCGTTCTCTGTGCACGGAGTACGGTTCCCCTCTCCGAGAAGCTTTGGATAGTAACACATAATTGGCCCCATCGAAGTCTCTGCTTGTTCATCAAACACGCACTGTCCCAGTCGTTCTTCCTTCTGCGTGCGCCCGACATCCAAACCCCCATTCTCAGGAATTTTGAATCCGAGGCTTTAGCACTAATCCCTCAGTGAGTACAGTAAATACACTCGGACGTTTTCTCTTATCACACGATTTGAGACGACACTCATATGAGGATTATGACACGCTTATCAACGTGAAAATGATTAAACTTATTCCAAAAGTATGTCCCATTAGCTGACCTTTCCAGTTTCCATGTGGACTATTTCACCTTGTTCCCCGAAAACGACTGTCCGCTCCCCATTCACCTCTTGAAGCTATGTTGGTAGAATCTTTCCCCGTCTGGTTGCCTGGAGCAACCACTGTGAGAACCACTTGTGTTTGGCCGCGTGTAGTTATCTCCTGCCCATGCCCGATGTGCAAAGATTTTGAGAAGGTGATGAAGTCTAAGTTCGAGATGAGTGCTATGGGGGAGTTAAATTTCTTTTTAGGGTTACAAGTTGACCAAAAGAAGGAAGGGATGTTTATCCATCAAACTAAGTATGTCTATGACATATTAGAATGGTTTGGGATGGAGGGAACTAAGTTGACTGCCCACTTCAGCACGCCGATTCAAGTAAATCACAATCTCGGGCCGGGTACTGAAAGTGATACCGATGTGGATCCGACTTTATATCAGGCCATGATTGGGTCACTTATGTATTTAACTGCTTCAAGACCTGACACAATGTTTGCTGTGTGTATTTGTGCTAGGTTTCAAGCGAATCCGAAGGAGATGCATATGAAAGCTGTGAAGCGGATTCTACGATACCTCAAGTCGAAACCGAAGCTGGGACTTTGGTATCACGCGGAGGGAGATCTAGAGTTGGAAGCGTTCACAGATTCGGACTACGGAGGATGCAGCTTGACGCGCAAATCAACGACTGGAGGTTGTCAGTTCCTAGGAGGGAGATTGGTATCCTGGCAATGCAAGAAACAAACATCGGTAGCCATTTCAACGTGCGAGGCCGAGTATGTTGCTGCTGGTAGTTGCTGCTAACAGGTTCTGTGGATACAACAACAATTGCGGATTACGGTTTGGCTTACACTCAAACTCCTATTAGGATAGACAATCAATCTACAATTGCTATAACTAATAATCCAGTTAAACACAGTAAAACAAAGCACATAGACATAAGGCATCATTTTATTCGTGATTGTGCTGAAATGAACTTAATCAAACTGGTAAAGGTGGCAACAGAAGATAATAATGCAGATTTATTTACCAAAGCGTTTGATAAGTCACGGTTTGAGTATTTAATTCAACTGAATGGAATGCGCAACCCAGAGTAATTTGACCTTAGTAGTAGTAAGTTTATTTTATTTTATTGTAGAGTAGTAGTTTTTCTTTCTTCTCAGTAATCTGCTAATTTAGGAAAGTTTCTATTTTTAGTAAGTTTATATCTTTAGTAAGTTAGTAGGTTAACTTATTTTACTGCTTTTCTTATGAAAAAATAAAAGAAAAAAGAGAGAAAATTACAAAAATACAAAAAAAAAAAAGAGAATATCTGAAAAAAGAGTTAGGTCTTAGATACATAGGTTCAAAGTGACGAAAATTAGCACCGTCGTTACAGACTCTAAGTATTTAGGCTTTCACACATAATGCAACTAAATCCTAAGTGTTATACTTTACTTAGTTTGATGTGTTGGTAGGCATAATACATATAGGGAATCTCAAGGCTAATAAAATATTCTAGAAATAGTCAAGCGTGTCACTAACTTAGATATATGACCAATCGGTCTTAATTTTTATGTACAAGACATACAAACATTGAGTCTAAATGAGGTATGCAAACTTTCTGGGGATGTATGGCAACATCAAATACATCTGAAAATGGAAAGAATAGAAATATCATGTAAAACTGAGAGTCGAAAACATGCAACTCTGTTGTACGTAAGTACAGACCTGTTGTCTCTGTTTAGATTCGGGTTAGCAGACATGTCGCTTTGTTGTACGTCAGTACAGACCTGTCACCGCTATCTGCTAACTTTAAAAGAAAACCTTAAGGCGAACTAAGACACTTTGTTGTATGAAAATACAGACCTGTGTCCGATGTTTGTCTTTTAAAGAAAGTTTGCAAATACCAACAAGTTAGAATCTTTGTCTGTGTGCCTTGATCATAAAAGTATTTCTATGTCTGAGTCACGTAAGATAATTTCCTGATAAATAAAAAGGCCAAGGGATATTCCGAAATGTAGAATGTTTAACGGGGTAAAATACCAACAATCGGCTAAATAGGTATGTCACAACAAACAATCAAAGGAATCAAAAATTCCTAAGTGTGAAAGTTTAAGTACTGAAAGTTAGTATCAGACATCGCTATCTGATTGAACCTCTCTTAGACTATACTCATCAAAAATATGTTGTTTAGTATTTAGCTTAGCTTGTAAATTTTTTTTTTAGCTTAAGTCTAGATTAAATGTTTTAATCAAAATTTTATTTTATTTTATTTTATTTTATTTTTACCTTAGTTTATTTTATTTTAATTTTACTTTACTATTAGTTTAGTTTAATTTTTTACTTAGGGAAAAGGTCAAAAGTTACTAAGGGTGCATTCAAAGTTGGATAAAATAAACAATGCGTGAACTATCTTGAGCTTAGGGTAAAAGAATTGACATAGTTTATCTGGTTACACAATACCGTAGAAAAAAGTTGGAAAAGTTGAAATTATTTCAAAATTTTTGAAATTTTTCTAAGTATTGGTGGTTTCGAATCTAAGACAGACTCGAATAAGGAGTAATTCGAATCTGTCAGTAGATTCGAATCTACGCTTAGACTCGAGGGTTGGTGGTATAAATAGGTCAACAGTGAAGTCATTTAAGACCTTACTGTTTTCGAATCTATACACTCGAGTCTACTGCGGCGATCTCGATTCTATTCTGGAATCTATCGTATTTCTCCTAAACGACATTTTGTCGAGTCTCTTACTTGGTGTTTCGATTCTACAGATACATCTAGGTATAATCAACCGGATTGTACAAGATTTGTGTAGTTTTATGCACAATTTTAGACCAAATCGTAAAATTTTGAAGTTTTATAGGTCGAAATAGGGTTTTTGCTAAATTACCAAGATTGGACCTATAAAAGATCAAATTAAAAGCATAAATCATTGATTAGAACCTAGTTGAACTAATGTATGTGATTTACCAAGTTCAAAATGGTTGTTGAAAACAAAACCGACGGGACTTCGAGTCTGTTCTAGGACCTTCGAATCTGTTCATGGGTTTCTCGAATCTATCATTAGATTCGAGATGACCATGATATTCGAATCTGTCCATTAGACTCGAATAGGGACTCTTCGAATCTGTCCATTACATTCAAATATGGACACTTCGAATCTGTTACTTTCGAATCTGTACTTTATTTATTTTGTTTAATTTAAATTTTATTAAACTTGTGGAAATTTAATTGTGTTAGATTTTGTATTTAAAAAGGTACAAAATAAAACAAATTTGAATTTAAACAAGTTTATTGATTTTTAATGAGTCTAACAGTTTTATTTATTGTGCAGATATGGCGGTTCGCGCTTTTGTCCCTAAGCATAATATAGTTCTTAATCCCGACAATAATATCCCTGAGGCGCAGAATTCGTGAGGAATTAAGCAAGAGGCGATCTCGAGTTTATCAGCTAGGTGAGTGCCGTTTCGGAGAGAATTAGTTCGTAGGATCGTTCGTGTGTCGTTCGTTCAGCGTCTAATAGTCTCCGTGTTCCGTTGGTTGAGAGTTGTCCGTCTAACCGTCAACGAGGATTCCGCACTCGTTCACGGATCCGCGTCTAGATAGATCTTGCAGTCGTAGACCTTACATAACTTCATGTTCCTCATAAATGAAATGGAGGAAATTGAATAAACCAAGGAGCATTTTGAACAAATGTTTGAAGAAGAACCATAACTGCTTAGAGGTCCATCTGCTGCTAAGTAGATCAAGAATGGAAGTTGTTCATAAGTTGGACAGACTTGCCATTATTTGCTCTCACTATCAACAGTCCAAAATTTGTTGGAATTGTTCCTTGTACATATATTGTACTTTGTTACATTAGTTGTAATTTTCTTATAACATTAGTTGTAATCTTCTTTAGTACATTATTGTGCTCTTGTAAGAACATGTGTTGTTGTAATCAAAATCAGTATATATAAACTGATCCTTTACTTTACCTCAATGTTGTAATTTCATTTCAGCAAAGTGTATTGTAAAAATATAGAGTGATTATTGATAGAATCAGCTTAGATTCATTATTGCAAATAGGGGGAGATTGTTAGGCACAAAAAGGAATCAGTCAAAGCTATTCTACATCTTAGGGGGAGATTATCAATCAAACCTGTTTGATGCACTTGAAGGTATAATTTAAGGCCTGTTAATGCCTTATTTAAACCTAATAAGTGATTTGCAATATTATTCAAAGTTGTTTACCCTGTTGCATTTGTTGCAACTAAGGCAGATTGCCCAAGCTGGTCTATTCTGTTGAATAGGCTGGACATAAACTGTCTACGCTGCTCTATCATGTTGAGCAGCTTGGACAAATTCTAAGTGTTCTGTTCCTTGTGAACAGAACCTGTTCTTTGTGAAGAGGATAAACACTTTATGGAATATGTTTTCATGTCCTCATGTATTGTTTTAGACTACAAGATCAGTTCACAAAGTCGAAGACAAAGTGGAAAACAGAAGCTGCAAAGACTGCCTATGCTGTAGTGTTTCATGAAGACAAAGTGGATATTTGAAATGGGTGACACACCATTTCTTATATCAAAATGGCCATAACAGAAGATGAAAGGTTCAAAGTTGACATTCTTCTTTTGGTTAAAGCCTTCTACAACAGATACAAAAAGGAAACAACAAAGATTCTACAATGTAAAGACAATTCTGCTTTGTCAGAACGTGCTAAAAAGTTGTTTGTCTTTTTGGAAAGACATTCCACTATCTCTATGTCCAATGAAGAAGCTTCATTGAGATTCTCAGTGAGAGTATAAAATGAAGCTTCTAAGAATGTGAGACAACCAAGAGTGTGAATTTCAGATCGTGCAAAGAAGTGTGTTTTCATTCATGCAAGTCTGCTTGAATAAAACAGTAACGTATGTCCAAGTTGTTCTTATTTAAGCTGTCCATGTGTCTGTCTTTTAAACAGTGAGTTCATCTTAGTGAGTGTATTCACTGTAGCTAGTCTGAGTGTATCTTAGAATAGTTAAACATCTGTTGTTTCTGTCAACTCAGCTTGAACCATTCTGCAGTTCACGCTTGTTTGTAATTAACACTCGTTGATAATATACACAAACATTGAGAAAAGTGTGTTGAGTTTTAAATAGTTGTATTCACCCCCCCCCCCTCTACAGCTTAGAGCAACATACTAGGGAAACCTTTTGGGACCTACACGGACTACTCTCATGAACTTGAATATCAAATTTCAAGTCTCAGTTCCAAACACACAAACACTAATTTGAATTTTTCAGTGTTAAAGTTTTTTCGAGTTCATGAACCTGAAAATTGGATTTTTAGACTGAAATTGTTGTTTCTGGACAATGTTCAGTAAACAAATATTGTTCAAAATCCATTTTCGAGTAGGACACATCTTTTGGATAGGAAAAATAGTCCTTGAAATGAAAATTTTAAATTATCAGTGGTTCTGGACTTAGAAAAGTTTTTAAACATTTTCTCGATTAACACTTTACTCGAGAATGTTTAAGGTTTTAATTGAGTTGACTGAAGATTCACTCGAGAAACTTTTAGTTTCATTCGAGTTGGATACTTCTTGATTCGAGAAAAGTGTATGTGCTATTCGAGTTGGTTACTTTGCAAGACTAGTAAAAATTTTCAATAACCCTCGATAACAAGTTTGATTCGAGTCCTTCCATCTTTAATTCGAGTTGGGCTCATAGTTGGTTCGAGGAACTTTTCTTGTTATTCGATTTGAGCAGCTTTAGGACTTAGAAAATTTTTCTATCAAGTCTCGATAAACAAATCCATTCGAGAAACACAACAATTTCATTCGAGTTGATTTCTATGTCTTTCGAGAAACCATCAATATCATTCGAGTTGGTCCATAATTTCACTCGAGAAAGTTCTTATACATTCGAATTTCAAACTTATGCAATTCGAGTTGGATCATGAGTCATTCGAGAAACATCATGCTTCAGTCAATTTTATTTCTCAAATTTCTAAAATTTTTCGAAGTGTTGAGGATTTTTAATTTTTTAAAAAAAAAATTCACATTTTTCAATAAATTTTTAAAATCTGTGTTTTACTAACATTGGTCTCTTAACGATTGACTTTGGAATCTTAAAAATAATATTTTAATATTATTGTCTGGAATCCCGATGCTTTAAACTGTGAAACACATATTTTTCTAATTTCTAGTAAAATGATTTATTTTTCTATTTGCAGGATTTCATTTGATTATCTACTGACTCTAACATGTCAATTATTTGTCACAGGTTTCAAATGGCTTCCCTATCTCAATCCCAACCTTCAAATTCATCTGATTCCCATTCATCGTTAAATCATACATTGGTTTCCAAACCAGTGAAATCCACTTCTGTTACCCGACCTTCACCTTCCACACTCATACCAGATAATCAGTTAGTCAAACATAGATATTGTCTACCCTTTCGTGACAACAACCACCGTCTTGATCCCAAGATAATAAAAGTCAGCCACCCAATCATAGTAGACATCCTTAAAGGACAGCCTTTAGGTTATCTACTTCAATATAAACCCTCAATTCCCCAAGTGTACTTACAGCAGTTTTGGCATACAATCAAGTTTGTCCCAGCTGATGGTAACCATCACTTGAAGGTTACCATTGATCAATTCAAGACAAAGATTACACTATCAAGGCTCATACATGATCTTTTTCTACCGCGTCGCATTGATACTGTGAACTTTTCAGAGCTAGCAGACTTCGAAGATTTTGTATCCAATGAAGAGCTAGTCCATGATTTGATATGCCTAGGATACGCTAAGCCTCTACCCAAAAGCTCTAAGTTTCATCGAAATCGACTTAACGGAGAGCGGCATACGTTGTTCGGAATTGTAAACCCATGCATGGCGTCCAAGCATACCGGTATCGATAGGTGCAGCATCCATTGTCTTAGTATTTTCCATGGTATAGCTTTTAACAAGCATTATGACTACGCTAAGTGCATTTGGGAGGACTTGAAGGAAGTAGTGTTGGCAAAAAAGACGAATCGAGCAATTCAAATATCGATAAGGGGCATCTTAAGAGTTGATGAACAGATTTCTAAACGATCAAATGCTCAGCGTTGCCCAGATTATGCAATGATGAGTCTCCATGGGGTACAGGATTTGCCAAATGCATAAATAATGCCAATTCCATAAGCATTATTAAAATATGCAGATCAAGAGAGTGAGCACGTGAAGCTGTACAGAATAGATCATGCTCCTGTAGAAGCCCAGGAACCGGGTTTTCTTAACCAGGGAGCTGTAGGTTAGCAGGAACATCAGCATGGGGCTGATGTTCAGGGTAGCCAATCAGAGACTAAGGGTGTACAGGTCCAGGAAAGGAGGGTGGTGAGAGCAGTTCTGACTCTGAACGTACTTTATCCAATATTGCTGAGGGAGCTGCGGAAGGGAATGATGATGATGATGATGAGGGTGGACATGATATAAATGAGGGAGGTGCAGGAATGATAGAAATTTCTGTAGCTCAAAGCATTCCAGAGATAGATATTGTTGAAATAGCGAGGGAGAGTGTGAGGGAGATTCCTAACCCAAACAGCCGGGATCAAGCCACATCAGCTATTAGCTCCCAAATGGGAGTTAGCATTGAATTAGTCGGTATCCCACTGACGATTGCACACCCCTCTAGCCACTCATTTTCCTCTCAACAGGAGAATGTTTCAATTTCTCACCGGGGTGAAGCACAACATCTATCCGAAAATCCTTTCGATTTTATGGATATTGAATATATTACACATCTGCCCGGGGGTACAACTTCAATTCTTGCACATACTATAGAACCCATACACACTAGGACACTCAAGTCCACTTCATGTGTTGAAGTAATTGCGGTTGAACTTTGTGTTACTGCTGGAACAACCTTAGTGTCGGAAGCATTTGTTGCTCTGTCAGTTAAAGAGGTTGGAAGTCCAGTCAGAGACACACCTTTGCCAACTCTGAGAACTGGCCACACAGACGTTATTTTCACAAGTTCGACTATCGTGACAACTAGAAGTCTAAGTGACCCAGTGGTTAGACTTTCCACGTTTGTTACAGAAACATAATTGGATGAAGCCATGAATGCGGCAGTTACTGGAGTTACAAATCAAATGACAAGCCAATTCTTTGAAATGATGGATCAAATGGCAAACATTCACAAACTGTTAAAAGGCAAGAATGTGGCAGAAGAAGAAGTGAAACAAAAAGATCCAAAATAAGCTATTGAAGAGCTTAGAGAGTTTGTATATGATCAGTTTGACAAGAAGCGAGAACGAATGATTGGATGGGAGAGCACAATAATAACAGCATTAGGAGACATGTCTGAAAGGATATCTGTTGTATAACAAACATGCAAGGCTCAAGTTTCTGCTCCAAAGAGAAAGCATGATGATCATGATGAAGACTCTGATGATGCTCTTCATAAGGGGGAGAAGAGCAGGAAGCTTGATGAGCAAGGTACTTGCCTTTTAATGATAACATATCCAGAAAAAGAAATAGAAGGTCAAGAGAAGGGTGAAGCTGGAAGCTCCAAAGAAAATCATGTTGATACTCAAAGTGGGCTGGAATTGATTATCTATTAAGATGTTCCAGTTCCTTTAAGTATTCAGTCAGATATTTATAATTATGATGAGTATGATGATTTTGATGATGAAGTTCAAGGACAGACACTAATGATTGAGTAAGTAGAGAAAGAAGTAGAGATTGAATTGTCTGAAGATGATGATGTGATTGAGTTAACAGATGTAGCTGTGAGAGTGGAAAGAATTAAAGAAGAAGAGGTTCCTGTTCAGGAGATATTGAAAGATGATATACCTAAACCAACGGATGAAAAGCCTGAGGTTATGGTCAATGTTAAAGAAGAAGTAATAGAACCATTTCATGTGGAGAATGTTATGCCACAAGTGGTTACAGAGTTGAACGAAATTGAGATAATGGACAGATTCTTCAATGAATACATCTTAGCTGATGAATAAAAAAATAGCATAGATTAAGATTGGAAGCTCAACAGATTGTCCAAAGAGAAATCAGGGATATGCTGACTCTGCTCAATGAAGAAGAGATAAGTAAGAAGAAGAAAAAGGGGTTGGAGTTGTCTTCTAAGAAATCTGCAGAGTATATCAGAAAGAGTAATAAATTACCATATCTTGAAGATCATTTGGAGAAGAAAATTTTCTGTAAGAAGCAAGCTCATTGTACATTTTTGAAGCTATTCAGAGTTCTGGATCCAAACATGCCAAACTTAGCAAATTATGCAAGCTTCTTACAGAATAAAGCTCAGCCTGTGGATAAAATCCGAAGTGAATTTAGGATCGTTGATTTCGTCAAGATTGAAAAAGATCGTTTTGTTAAGATCTTCTATCCTACCTTCACTGTGACAAGATCTGATGGAAACAATTATAAGTTTACTGAAGCTAATATGTTCTGGATGCATCTAGTTGACATTGAAGATTTATTCGATGAATTGTGTCGTAATCAGAGGAATGATCATTGTAGGTTTGCACTAAAGACACTTTTTCACTTCATGCACATTAAACTGGTACTTATGTCTGTGCAAGATCAACATATCGGAGTTGAAAGGGGAATGAGAAAGATAAATCTTACTCTGCCAAATCGGGTTGTCAAGTTTGCTGGAGATTTGAAAGAATGTCAAGTTATTATGGTAAGGCATCCTGTTGTTATGTATAAAGACAAAGATAGAAAACTGAGAGCTATGCGAAGCATTGAACTGAATAATATTCTGTGATGGAATGCTTCAGAAGGTGATGAATGGATTGAAAGGAAAGTTGGCAGCCGATAAGAAAAGAAAGACGAAGAGGGAAGCATTGAGTGTAAATGATAAAAAGCTCATGGTCGAATTCATATCAAAGATCAATTGGACGTTGTTTAACCGAAAGAGCGTCAGGCGTTTTGAGATGAAGTGGGAGGTTTCAAAATGAAGACTGAGTTTATTTCATCAAAGGGGGAGAATGTTAGAACAAATTTTAAGTTGATGAAATAAATAAGTCTAGGGTAGTTTTTGTAAATAAAGCATAGTTGAATTTACATATAAATAGAAATATTTTATTTTGTAAAGTGACGGATCTAACATTCTATTTTTGTAATTGCACGGATTCTGAGAAAGTCATTCTAGGGCTACAGTCCAGTTCTTCATCACTCTTTGTAATCGTAATTTTGGGAGCAATACAATCATTCGGTTAGTCTTAATTGTGTTCTTAATTGTTTTTATAATGATTGTTTGATTGATTAATAGTATCTTAGTGTTATCTTTTATTTAGCCGTTTTATTTAAACAAATTTTTGTTTAGTCATCTTTTAACATTTATTATTACAACATTTTCTTATACAGTTAAAATTATGATTTCAATTATACTTATGTTTGGAGTTGTCTTTTGTTATGTTTAATTGTATGAAAAAAAACTTTATTATTCAAATGCACAATACAAAATTCTAATAAATTTGTTTTATAATTAAAAGGTGACTATTTAATATTAAAATTTTTTTATTAAATATGATCATGTAAAATATTGCACGTTTATAATGTTGACAAACCCTAATCGATGTATTAGAGACATTACCATTATAAATTTATTTGATTTGATCGTAAAACCAACAAATTAAATTGACGATTGAATCTAATCAATGTCAAAATTTCAAATTATGGCAGGATTATTTAATTAATTAATTCTGGTTCCAATCCAATTTAATAAGGCATTGTTTGTAATTTTGGCATTGCAAAATCTTAGAAACTCAATAATAAGAACCAACTAACAGTATCATTTGTCTTGCTTCTTGAATCAATATCAGCTTTCCAATTTTACTATTCGGTCCTGATTTAGTTGTGTTTTGTTAATTTAAATTGTTTGAAATGTATTTTGTTCATTTGTTTTTATATTTATTTATGTAATTAATATTTTACACCCTACAGCAACGCACGGGTATTCAACAACTTGTTCACATATACATCACACAAGCTCACGGCACACATTTGATTGTGTGTGTGTGGTGCTTCGTCCAAGAAAACAAAAACAAAATACACAAAACCGTGTGTAATTTTGTATCCCCGTTCTTTGTGTATTTGATTGCGTACTTAGCGACGCTCGATCATGTGATCATCGGTGGATACCGAAAGCATTTCATTCGATTGTTAATGTAAATCCACTACAAGGGTATGATTTTTATACGCTTTCTCGTTTAATTATCTTATCTATACTTGAAAATACGTAATGAAATACAACAAATTTAAAAAGTTTTCGTTGCGTTTAATACGATTAAAACTCATGTTCCCAACTCTCTACATATATATATATATATATATATATATATATATATATATATATATATATATATATATATATATATATATATATATATATATATATATATATATATATATATAAAAGATAAACACATAAAGTTTAATATTTTGAGAATTTGACATCATAAATATGATTATCCTTTATTTTATATAATAAAGATAAAGATAAAAAGTTTACTAACTCACGTATTACATGTATATTTTTAAAATAAAATTATTTAAATAGAATGTATGTAAACTCAAATTAAAATACATAAATTCTAATTTTAATAATAAAATACATGAAAAGATCAATATATTTTTACAGTTTTTACGTTTTCTTCCCTCAATGTTATTTTTTTCTAGAAAAATCCTCAAATTATTTTTTTTTTGTTTTGTGAAATTTGACAGACCCATTTATAATTAGTAAACCGGGTTTTAATATCCATATTTCACTAAACGAAAAAGAAAAAAATTAACTTGGAGACTTTTGTGAAAAAAATAACATGGAGGGTCGAATTCACAAAAAACTTGAAAACATGTTAGTGTTTTCATAATAAACCCTTTATTTTATTTTTAAAATAGTTTTTTTTATATATTTTTTAAATGAAATGTGAAGCTGACATATGACATTTAGGTGTTCTCATTTATTATATATATAATAAATTGTGTTTTCCAAATAATTCTGTATTTTCAAAACAATACTGGATATTTAAAATATAGCAATGCTAAAAGTTTCACTAAATGATCAAAAGTTGTAATTATATATACATATAATTATCAAATCTTCCATGCCAATCACGTTTCTCCACATTTTCATTGGTTTTTCTTTTTTCCTTTTAAAATTTTTCATAACACACCCTTATTTTAGTGTTATCTTAATTAGCCATTTTATTTTAATAAATTGTTGTTTGGTCCTTTTTAACATTTATTATTACAACATTTTCTTACACACCTAAAATATGATTTTTGTTATACTTTCTAATATGTCAATCACATTCTCCCACATTTAGGTTGGTTTTTTCTTTTTTTCTTTTTTATTTTACATTTAAATTTTTTATAATACACCTTTATCATAATGTTATCTTTTATTTATCCCTGTTATTTTAATAAATTTTTGTTTGGTCCTCTTTTAACATTTATTATTACAATATTTTCTTACACACTTAAAATTATTATTTTAGTTATGCTTATGTTTGGAGTTGTCTTTTGAAACTATTATGTTATGTTTAATTGTATGAAAAAAACTATATTATTCAAATGCACAATACAAAGTTTTAATGAATTTGTTTTATTTTTTTATTAAATTTGATCATGTATAACATTGAACATTGGAATAATTGCATAAAAAACCTTAAAGTTGGACCATTTTTGTGATTAAAACCCCTAACCATTTTTTGTTGCACAAAAAACCTCTAACCGGTAAAATTTTTTGAAATTAGGGTTTGACCTGTTATAATAGGTTGCTATGCTTACATGGCATACACGTGGCGTCCACATGGCAAACCCGACTTACGTGGTGCCTACGTTGCACTACATGTATAATTCTTAAACTGAATTTTTGCATAAAAAACCCCGAAATTGGTGACTTTTTCGATTAAAACATTTAACTATATTTTTCTCTCCTCTAACCAACAATAATGTTACCTTTTCTCTTTTTCTCTACATCCGGCAACTCCGATTACTCTATCTCCTTTTATGTTCGGTGCTGTTTATTTCATGTATGTTTGTTCGATTAACTTTTGCCGCTTAATCTTGAATTTTAACTTCAATTGTGCCGATGGAATCGATTTCATTTTTTGTTCACGAGTTGCATTTTTAGGTTCAGTTTTATGTTCAATTTCATTTATTTATATTCCATTTTAGCATCTGAATAAGATCAGCAGAGCAGTGAGGTTCGCTAGCCTAGAGGGTGGATGTTTCATTAGGAAACGAATTCTTTGTTTGATAAATAAAAGTTTAATAATTATCCATGTCATCAAAATGCAATCAGCGAAGACTCGATTTTAATTATCTTTGTTGGTTGGAGGTTTTTTTATTAAATTAAAAATGATTTGAGGTTTTAATTGAAAAAACTAAACAAGTTGGAGGTTTTTTACGCAAAAATCTATTTAAAAGTTTTACACGTCATCAAGATGCAACCGGCTAAACCGGCTGCAAGTCAGATTTTTTGAAAAAAAGCCCAAATTTACAAAGTTTTAAACAGTTGGAGGTTTTTGTGCAATGAAAAATGGTTGGGGGTTTTAATCGCAAAAATGGTCCAACTTAGAGGTTTTTTGCGCAATTTTCTCTTGAACATTACTATTATTACAACATTTTCTTACACATTTAAAATTAAAATTTTTAATTATACTCATGTTTGGAGTTATCTTTTGAAACAACTATGTTATGTTTAATTGTATGAAAAATACTTTATTTATTCAAATGCACGATACAAAATTCTAATGCAACTGTTTTATAATTAATATGTAACTATTTAATACTTAGATTTTTTTTTATTAAATATGATCATGTATAACAATGAACATTACTAATATAACGTTGGCAAACTCTAATCGATGTGTAAGAGACATTATTTGTAACATCCCATTTTTGGGATAAATACGTGGAATTATTTGGTTGGTTGATTATAACATTATATTCGAGTTGGGCGAATTATTAAGTTATACGTGGAGCCGTCACGTGATAACATTTTGCATTAACCGGGTTAAGGATTTAAGTTTTAAGCAGTGATTATGTTGATAGCCAACATCCATCACATCTCAGTAAGGGCAAAGGCAAAGCCATTGCTCAACCTGAGAAATTTGGGAATAAGTTTCCCAAACCTGTGGAAGGTCAAAGGCCAATCAAACTTCCTGTATTTGATATCTGTCCTCCTAAAAAGAGGAAAGAAGATACAGGCAAAGCTGTTGTCATTGTGCCTTCCACCCAAACTGTGGATTCTTCTAAAAACAATAATAAGTTTGTTAAATCTGCTGACAGGATCAACAAAAATAATTCAGAATATGTTTTTGGAGGTTCTTCTTCCAAAAAGGCTAAAAAGAGAAAATGTTATAAGTGTGGGAAGTTGTCCTGAAACTGAGGACATGAGGCCTGTTGACTCTGCTAGTTCCATCATTGCAAAAACAAGCAGTGTTGGAAGTAACATAGTCAATGAGGATAGTATCCAAGCTGATACAAGCCATATAGGAAATATTAGTGTTGATATCACTTGTCCATCAACAAATGTTGATGAAGTAGGAGAACTCATCCCTTTGATGAGTTCCCCTAAAAATAACTAATATTTTCCCATGACACTCTGCAGTACAAACAACCATCCCAGGTTTGGTACTTGGACAGTGGCTGCTCAGGACATATGATAGGTTGTAAGGATCTGCTGAGTGATCTCAGGCCTGAAAAAGGGCCAAAAGTCACATTTGGTGACAATGTACAGGGATCCACAGAAGGATATGGAACTCTTCAAGCTGGTGCCGCTGTATTTAAAAGGGTAGCCTACGTGTCTGGGCTAAAACATAATCTTGTAAGCATAAGTCAAGTGTGTGATGCTGGCTACAAGGTCAACTTTGATGAGCACCTGGGTTACATATTGGATCCCCAAGGCAAAGTTGTGTTGTGTGCACAAAGGAAGAAGGGTGTATATGTTGTGGACATGAAATCTGTGTCTATAAGTTGGACAAAGTCCTCTATGGTCTAAAACAAGCCCCTAGAGCCTAGTATGACACTCTAAATGATTTCCTTATGAGCAATGGTTATTCCAGAGGTAAAGTGGATACCACACTGTTCATAAAGAATGTGAAGTCTGATATTATGCTTGTTCAAATTTATGTGGATGACATAGTATTTGGCTCTACTAATGAGCAGTTATGCAAGAATTTTTCATTACTCATGAAATCAAAATATGAAATGAGTATGATGGGAGAACTTACTTTCTTTTTAGGATTACAGGTTAAACAAACCTCAAATGGAATTTTCATAAATCAAAGAAAGTACACTTTAGATCTTTTGAAAAAGTTTAAATTTGATCAAACATCTCCTATCAAAACCCCAATGGCAACCAATGTAAAGTTGGATGCAGATGCCAGTGGAAAAGCTGTTTCAGTAACAGCTTACAGAGGCATGATTGGGAGCTTGCTATATTTAACTGCTAGTAGACCATATATTATGTTTGCCACCTGTTTATGTGTTAGGTTTCAAGCTGATCCTAAAGAATCATATCTAGCTGCTGTTAAAAGAATCTTCAGATACCTTAAGGGTTCTTTGGTATCCCAAAGACTCAAGTCTTGAGCTAATAGGTTATTCAGATACTGGTTTTGCAGGCTGCAGGCTATACAAAAAAAGCACAACACGTGGATGTCAACTTCTTGGTGGTAAGTTGATAAGTTGGTGTAGCAAGAAGCAGAACTCAGTTTCTGCTTCTACTGCTGAAGCTGAGTATACTGCTGCTGGAAGCTGCTATGGGCAAATTCTGTGGATGCAGCTTCAGCTTGAAGACAATGGCCTTGTATATAGGAAGACTCCTATTCTATGTGATAATACAAGTGCTATGGCCATCTCCAACAATCCTGTATTTCACTCCAGAACAAAGCATATAGAAGTCAGACATCACTTCATCAGGGATCACATCCAGAAAGGTAATGTGGAGGTAAGTTTTATTTCCACAGATGAACAGCTTGCAGAGATTTTCACCTAGCCTCTTGATGAAAACATGTTTAATTATCTTGTAAGCAAGCTGGGCATGTTAAATAAGAGTGACTAAGTGTCCTAAATGTTCTAAGGCATTATATGTCTCACACTGCTCAAGTTTCTCGGAATAGCTTAGACAGAACAGGCTATGCATGTTCTACACTTAGCCAATTTCTGAAAACTTGAACAACTTGAGCGTATAACAGGTTTGATACCATCAGTTTTTGCTTCAAGCCTGGTATGTTGATCAAACCTCCAACCTGCTCACTTTCTCAATCTGTCATACAAGACGTTGTCTTGTAACCTGGTCAGCTATTGAACACAACCTGTTCTTGCATAGCTGCACAGGTTGAATGATCAGCTTTAGGAATGAACAGCTTGTGATGACCCTGGTCATCACAGGTTTGACCAACAGCTTAGACCATCAGTTTTAATTACCTTTCTTCACAATCAAGTTACTTAATTTCTGTATTTATTTAACTTAATTACTGCAGATAATGTGTGTTAACGTGTGTTAGTGACTAAAAAGGGTTCAAGTGGTCTGACAACCGTTCTGACATAGACAACTGTTCCGTTTTCCGTTAAAGAACATTTCAAATCAACCGCCCAAACCTTTCTCTCTCATACCCACTCACATTAGAATCCTATAAATACCTCCTCTAGTGTTTCTTCTTCTTCTTTCTCTACTGCTACCATAACTCCCAAAGAACCCTAAAATCGACTAAGTGTCCTGTGCTTATATTTCCACTACTCTAACCATGGCTCACCAAAACAACCCTTTGCTCCCAGTATTCGTTGGTAAGGACGTTCAAAAACGTCCTTCTGTTACCACGATGCTAACACTGAAACCAACAAACTACATAGCAAACCTAACCATTCCCAAGAACTATGTGGGGAAAGGTTATGAAAATATGGTGGAGTTTCTAAGGTTCACCCTCTACATTACGCCATGACTGCATCTCCTGGTGTCATGTACCATGAGATGGTGTTTGAATTTTGGTACACCTGTGCCTATGACCTAGCAACAAAAATCATCAGGGGAACCATTCTCAATGGGACTCAGACCATTGAGATCACTACTGGTCTTATCAGGAAAGTTCTTCATCTCCATGTGGCTGAAATTTATGACCAGCCACAACCTGAAAATGATCAAATGGGAAACTTGCTACGCTTCTGTGGTGTAGCAGAACCCAAAATTGGTGCCACACTATTCAGGAAGGATCTCTCACCTACTTACAGCTTCTTGTTTGCCTCTGTGGTCATGTGCTTCAGCAGCAAAGTTGGTTCCTTTGACCAGCTCAGCCTTGATGAGATCCCAATAGTCCTACAGCTTGTAGATGGGACTACTATGAACATGGTTTGGTGGATTTTCATGAATTTGAGGAATCTGGTGCAACAGGAAACACGTCCAGCTGCTGTTAGATACCCACGGTTTCTAAGCCTCATCTTCAAGCATGTCTGTGGTGAGAATCTTTATAACTCTCAGCCTATGTTACTTACTGCTGCATTCCCAGTGATTGGGAATAGAGTTTTCTACACCCCTGTACTTTCAAATGAGCATCCTCTATCTACACCAATGAGGAGGTTGCTTGGTATAGTAGAAGGACCCTCTACTGTGAGGGTGGATCCAGTTACTGCTCCCAAGGTAAAATCCAAATACAGGCCCAAAGTTGTCAAAAGGGTCCTCGAATCGACTCAAGCTGAACCTGTCCGCAAGAAGGCAAAACAGCTAAGTCTAAGTCTGCCCCATCAGCCTCTGTGGCTGAGGGGGAGCAGGCTTCGCACCCTGGTTCATCTGTTGAACCTGAAGCCTTTGTGGCTGGTGCCTCTGTGGCACCTGAGACCATGGAACAGGCTAACCCCCCTGTTTCTGACCCTGTCTCCCCACCAGTTCAAACACAATTCCCTGCTACTTCTCCTCAATCCCCCACACTGTCACAATATTCCAGGAGAAAATCTTTAGCTAGGAAGAAACCACCTACCCAAACCAGCCCCTCTGACTCTTCTCAACAAGAGTCAGTTGACAAAGAAGCAACCCATGTTGTCTCTCCTATTTTGGGGGAAGGTCGAGCATCATTGGAGCAGGCTTCACTCCAACAAGAGTCCACCGTGAGTCAGCCTAGGCCCTCTGGTTCCTCCCAAAAGGAACCAGTGGTACATATGGAGACTATGACATCCACTATCCCAGCCTCCCAACAGGCTGAGGATATTGAAAGACAGGAGTTCATTCCACTCCACACTGAGTCCACACAGTCTCCACTCGATACTTCTCTTACACAACCTGAGTCTACACGAGGTGTCAAACCTGCTGGACTAGACCATCCAGTAGATCAGCCTCCAACTTCTGCTCCTAGTGATACAACTATTGTACACCCAACAGCTGCTGAAGGACCAACCTCCCAAGCTGATGAACCACAGGGAACAGACCATCCCTCTGGTGAGGCTGCACCTCAAATGCAAATTCCATCAGCAGGTTTCACCACTGCTGATGTTGAAATGCACATCCCATCTCCCCATGATGAGGCACCTCTAAACCAAGGTGCTGCTGAGGGAACCACCCCAGGCTTTGATGAGGGTGCTGCAACACAAGCAGCATCTGAAAGGCCCCAATCTCCTACCCCTTCTCCTGATTAAGCAGCTACAGCCACTGTTGATGGATCCATTGACCCCTCCAAGCTGGGCCATCTTACTTATGCTCAGGCTGTGGAACTTCTTTCAAAAGTAACCTTACCCTCTCCATCACATCCTCAAACACCTGCCTCATCCTCTTCCCATTCTCATTCCTTACCATCTACACAAGCCAAACAATCCACCCATACTCCTCCATCCCCCAAAGATCTTCCTTTGAAGGATCAACTTTCTTTGCTGACCAACAAAGTTGGTTCTTTGGAAACTTCCATGACTTCCCTACCATCAATAATCTCAGACTCTATGTCTGCACAGCTCAAGGGATTCTTTGATTTGTTCAAGAATACCTTTCCAACCCCTCCCCAAGCTGATCAGTCCTCCCAGCTGCTTGCACTCACTGCACAGCTGCAGAATATCTCGACTACTCTCTCCTCTATCCTTTCTACTCAACAGGACTCCGTGTCCTCCATGACAACTATCTCTCAACGGCTGTCCACTCTCCTCACCACTTGAACTACTACCCTTCCCAATACTTTGGCCAGCTTAAATACTCTTATTGTCTCTCTGTCAAATTATGTGTCATTAAACCTTGATGATGTGCAAGACTCCCTTGAACTACATCTTGCACAGCTTCAAAGTTTGTTGTTCACAGATTCTGACAGAGAAAATCTCACTAAGCTGTCCTCCATTGCTGATTCTCAATCCTCATCTCTTCAGACCTGCCTTACCCAGCTTACAGAGGTTAAAGACAATCTGGCTTTCTTAGTGCATAGCCTGGTTGGCCCCAAGCCTGCTGCCAAAACTACTGCTAAGCCTGTTGAATTTGTTTCTCCAGGCAGACCACATGTTGAAGGCTATGTGCCATCTACTTCAAAGGGGGAGAAGTTATCTTCCTCAAAGACCAAGTCTAATGGGGAGAAATCTTCTTCTCCTTCGAAGGAGAAATCAGCATCTATTGGTAAAGCAGCAGGTGTATCACAAACAGGTCCAACTGAGGATGTCTCCCATCACATTGAAGCTGCTCAGCCTACTCAGGCTGGATCTCCAAAAGCTTCACAAACTAAGGGGGACGAATCCATTCCTGGGGACAGGCCAAGCAGAAGGAGGCATCTGATTCTGCAAGAAGAAGAAGAAGAGGAAGAGGTCCCTGAAGCTGTTCGAACTATAACAGCTAAAGGAAAGAAGAAAGCAGCTGTAGACCCTGACCACCTAGGAGCTGCACAGCTAAAGTTTGACAAGGCAAGAGCTAAGGAAATGGGTGTTTCTATGGAGCAATACTATGAATACAGAGATGAACAGCTCCAAGCCCTTGAAAGACTAAAGAAGGAAGAAGCCTCTGCCAAAGCTGCTAGATCCTTTGCATTCAAAGAAGCAAGCAAAATTAAAATGCCTTCTTTGGATGTTCAAAGGAAATTGCTAGAGGCTGCTAAGGAGTCAGTGGTTGAAAAGGAAGGTGATAAGGAATAGGGTGCTCAGGTCTCAGTGACCAAGTCCAAGCAAGCATCCTCTATAAGAGCCAGATTCACTTTGACAACCTGGCAAGGAAAAAGTTCTTTGATGTTGCTGACAGAAGACTTTCCAAGGAATCAATTGTCAAAGTTGCTCCCATCTCAAGAAAAGGAAAACAGTGGAAGATACAGATAACCAGAATGAGTGCTACAGGCCCAGAATTGGAATCATATGAATACACTGACGTTGCACAAATGGGATACAGAGAATGGGTGGAGTTGGCAGTTGCCCTGAGCCAGTCTAAGTTTGAAACAGCTAAGACTATCAGTGCACACATCAAAAAGTTGATGGAGAGAGTGAGAGATCTTGGCCTGATCTCAAGAAGAAAAGATCAAGGGTATCTCAATGGCTCCCCCAAGATAAAGTAAAGAAGAAAAGAAAAGAGTACAGAGCTGGAGGAAACTCTCTATCATATTGAACAGGTGAGGTAAGCCGTGAAATCAAAAGGAGTAGACCACAAGCCATGCCTAAGGAGTGGAAGCATGAAGGAAGATAATCTTGTATGAAAGAACTGAGAGCTGGTGGTATTTTTTTGAAGACCCTTACAAAAGAAGAATGCGCCCAAGGAGTAATCAGACTTACCAAGGTTGGTCCAAACAGCTTTATTGGAATTCAGAGTTGGCTTAAAGTCCTTAGGGCAAATCCATAAATGGGAGAGCAGCCATCTGGGAATCAGCTCAGAGGCTTTTATGAAAGAGTGGAGCTTACAACATCCATAAATCAACATCATCGTTTCCATGATGTTTTCCTCAAGAGTTTGAAAATGGAGGGAAATGGATGAAACCAGGGAAAACTGCTGAAGAGATGTTTGGAAAGAGAGTGAACCACTACTTACCCTTTGAAGTCCATCTAACTATCTGAGTAGAATTGAAAATGTAATGCCTGTCCATCACAGTTGGGCAGGCTTGCCATTACTTTGCTCCTAATCATTACAGTCCAACTTGTGTGAATTGTTATGTACATTTAGTTGTAACTTTTATTTACCATCATGTTATATGGCATTAGTACAATCAGTTGTACTTTTTTGGTACAAAACATATTTATGTATGTAATCAAAATCAGACTATATATGTAACTAATCTTTTTTTTTAGTTTTACCGTTGAGTGTGTAATTTCAATTCAGCAAATGTATTGGTAAAAGTAGAATAGTCGTTATATAATGATAAAATTTCAGCTCTAGGACTAATTAATATGCAAAATAGGGGATTTTGGGGTTGGCACAAAAAGCCTGCCTCAGTCAAACAATAGTTCTACAATGCTTAAAGAAGGAGGGATTGTTAATCAAAACAAATTGTTTAATAAATAAATAATAAATATTGCACTGAAGGTATAATTAACCTTTAATATGTATTTAGCCAATCAATTAAGCTTTAATATAATTGACAATTTCCAGTATTGAATAAACCTGAAAAGGGATTTGCAACATAAGCAAAAACTGTTTTTACACCCACCCTGTTGCAAGTTCGTTTGCAACGAAGGCAGATTGTCCCAAACTGTACTGTCTGCTGAACAGATTGGACATAAACTGTCTACGCTGCTCTATTCTGTTGAGCAGCTTGGACAGATTCTAAGTGTTTTAGTTCTTTGTGAACAGAACCTGTTCTTCGTGAACATGCTAAACACTTCATGGAATATGTTTCCAAGTCCTCATGTATTGTTTTGGACTATAAGATCAGTTTACAAGTCGAAGACAAAGTGGAAAACAGAAGTTGCCAAAGCTGCCTACGCTGTTCTGTTACATGAAGACAAATAGGAAATTTGAAATGGGTGACAGACCATTTCTTATATCAAAATGGCCTTAACAAAAGAAGAAAGATGCAAAGTTGACATTCCTCTTTTGGTAAAAGCCTTATGCAACAAAGACAAAAAGAATAGACAAAGATTCTGCCACAAGAAGACAAGTCTGCTTAATCGAAATGTGAAGAAAAGTTGTTTTGTCTTTTGGAAGACATCCCACTATCTCACGTCCAATGAAGAAGCTTCACTGAGATTCTCAGTGAGAGTATAAAGGAGCTTCTAAGGATGTGGAATAACTAAGAGTGAGAAATTCAGATCATGCATTGAAGTGTGGTTTTCCTGCTGCAAGTTTGCGTGAATAAACACGTAACGTGTGTCAAGCGGTTTTTATTCAAGTTGTCTCTGTGTCTTGTAAAATCATGAGTTCACTAAGTGAGTGTATTCCTTGTAATCTAGTCTGGTGTGTCTTATTAGTTGACACATCTGTGTGTTTGTCATCTCGGTGACCTTTCCGCTCGCTTGTTTGTATTAACACTTGTAATGTACGACAAAACATTGGAAAAGAGTGTTGGTTTTAATTGCGGTATTGTCACACCTCCCACACCCCCCCCTCTACAGCTTAGAACATTCCCTAGGGCCCACTTTGGGCAGCTACATTTCTTCACTTCATTTATGTCTTCTATTTCTTATGAGCCAACTACCCCCCATTGAATCTTGATTCTTTTGTTCTCTCCCTTGTCATCATAGACAACTCTCCTCTTTTCCTCTTTAACTCTTCTGTGTTGTCCATTGTCTTGATTGTTGTTGCAATTGTCTTCAATTCCTCAACAGTTGTCTCGTGATTCAACTTTTCTCCCCCTCTGATGATCTAAATTTAGGAACATCATGCAAATTCTTCTGAGACGTAGATGCAGTTAAATTACAGTAGCAGAAATACAACAACCAATACAAATCAGAAATACTACAAATCTTCTTTCTCCCCCTTAAAACGATATCCTCATCATCTAAAGTCTCTCCCCTATTCTGAACAAATATTCACTCCCCCTCAAAATGATACTCTCTCCTTACAAAAAGAAACAATGTCAAAGCTTTACAACTTGACTTGAAATGAAACACTTTCATTTGTAAATTAACGAGTCGATGTCCATATTGGATTCCTATTTGCACAATAGACATTATCTATGTGACCTACTTTCAGCGCTGGTGTGATGTTAACACTAGAAGAATTTCCAAATTGACATCATGAAATCCTTGATCATGAAAGAATCACTCTTACTTATTCCGTCATAGTCACTTTGGACTAGTAGTTTATAGTCACGCAGACTGTTAGACTCGATGTGTCCTAAAAGTGTATATAATTAGCTCTAGACACAATGTGCATAGAATTGAAGTCTGAGACCGGAGCAAATGTCTTCCTTGTTTCAATATCAATAATATCCAAATGATATTTCGATAGAAATGTGTTAAATCTCCGTGATTATTGAAACAGAAATCTTTTGAGAGATAACTGAGTAGTTGGTGGGGTTAAGTGCACGCGTTACTAGGTCCATGACGTCCTTTCCAATATCAAGTCACCTAGGGCTTGATAGATTATGTGGATTACCCAGGCGACACAGTGTAGGAAGGATTATCTTTTCTTCAAATCCTTCAACTCTCAACTCTCAGCATTTTTCAACTAAGCTCCCTCCGGCTCAGTTTTTCAGAAATACAAGTCAACCAGCTTCATAAGCATGATCTGATGCACCACCATCTCCTTTCAATATACCCCTCTCATTTACATTTTACCTCAGCTCAACCCTGTCAGTATCCCGAATAACTGACACTTCTTAACTAATAGACCTAAAGAACCCTCACTCATACAAACTATAGATGGTTTGCTCCTTGGGTAGGTCTTCCGGTTCTGGTTAGACCATAGAAGCGATGTTTATGCCTATCACACAATTTGGTGCATAATCGGAGTCAGCATAAATAATGTTCAACGTTTAAGCTCTTGGGATATCACACAAGGAATGATTAGGATTTACAGCTCAAATGAATTTAGAAATGAAATTCAAAATGAATTTGGGTAATGATGAGTTAGGAGTCATCATAAAGAAATGTAAAATCTGCTATATACGATATGAAATGAATCAGATTTTCATGAAAGAATTAGCTCATGGGAGATTATGAGAGAATTCAGTTTGATTTAATGAGAAGAATTAAGAATGCATGGGAGAATAACGAAAAGAATCTCAGAAGCAATGAGATTATGAAAATCAAAGAGATTAAGAACAATTAACCTCAATGATATACTCAGTCTATCTAGAAATCAACATCCTTCAAAATTTTATGCGTGCACAAAAATATTTCATCAAAAAATTGCACACAACTTTATGAAAAAGATATCGTTGTTAGAGTGCGTCTGAAACTCCCCCTGGAAAGAAGCACACAAAGTTAGTCAACTCATAGAAATATATCAGGAGCAAAAGATTGTAAAATAAAACTCTCGCTTTGTCAAAACAGCTTCAGAGTTGAATTAATTAGGGTAGGAAATTCAAAAGGATTCATCTTTCAGAATCGGGTTCTTATCAAACGTGATTAGAAGCCTTTGTTGCGGAAGCTCGGGTTTCAGTTTGAAATAACTGAAAGCCTTTAGCTCGGTATCTGTACTGAAAAGTACAAAATCCTTTTCCAATGAAGACTGGGTCCTAGTCTGATATGACTAAAAACCATTACCAATGACTTCCGGGATCTAAACTGATGTGAGTAGAAGCCTGTGTTGTCTGAAAAAATCAAGATGTCTTTGGTATCCAAACTGATTTGGATCCAGACATGTTAGCACTTTCGGGTACCCACTTCGAAATGGGTTTTGGTAACCATTTCAGTACAGGTTTAGGTACCCATTGCAGATTGTATTTCTTTTCTTCTCTCTCAAACTCAGAATGCAAATTTCTTTTTGTATGATGAAATTGAAAATCTGATTTACAAAAGAAACTTGAATTTGAGCGTTCAGAATTTTGCAATCTCTTCTTTCTGAAGAACTGTCTGGTGCTTGCCTGATTCTGATAATACTTGGTATTTTTCTATGAAGAAATTTTCTGATAAAAATAACCAGATTTTCAAAAACTTTTGAAAGCTTTGATTTTGAAGATTCACCAGGGTAAATCATGACCGGAAGTTTTCCAATTATTTTATTTTTATCTTTGTTTATATTTAAAAGATACTTAAGTTTAAGATGAAGAGTTGAATCAAGGTTAGGAGTGTCAACTATATTTTTAACACTTTCTGAACAGAAATCAGAATGATCGACTTTATGTTTTAAACAATCTGAAAGAATTCTTAACCTATGATTTATTTGATGAAGGGGAAACAATAAATTGTTTAGAAAAATGAATTATTTGATCTTCTAATCCTTTGATGATGACCACATATGCATTTCTGTCATCATCAAATGATTGGAAATCAATATTGAAAGATTGTTCTTTAATTAAGAACATCTTTCTCTCATCTTCAACAATTTTAGATTTCACTTTGGAATCTTGTTCTTTAAGCAAGAACTCATTTCTTTCCTTTTCAAATAATTCTTTACTTAATGAAAACTCCTTTCAGGAGTAAAAAATTCTTCAGAGTTGTTTGAAACATAATTTTGATCTAAAAGATTTGTCTTTGAAAGAGTTGCTTCAAGATCTTTAACTTTCTTGTAAAGATCAGATCTTTCTGGTAAAAGATATTTCAGTTGAGTTGCATTCTGAATATTCTCTTGTTCAGAATCGTCAAGTTCTTTTGATAATTCAGATATTCTCAATTTAAGGATATGAATCTCAGAATTTAAAGCTTTCTGGTTTTCTTCAAAATTTAAAACTTGTTCGTTTAATCTTTTGACATCATGTAAAGCAAAAGCTTTATCTGTATTTAATTGAACAATAACGTCATAATTGCTCTTACGAATTTGTTCAGATTCAGTAAGTTTCACTACTACAAATTGAAGCTAATGCAACACTTTTGATGCAACACATCTAAAAATTGTTGCTCTTTTATTTAAGTTCGCTCTAAAGCAACACATTGACAATAAGTGTTGCATATAATGATTTAATGCAACATTTTTTTTAAAGTGTTGCATATTTCAATAAAAAAAAGCAACACATTTTTAGAGTGTTGCATTTATAATGAAAATAATGCAACACATTTTTAGAGTGTTGCATTTATAATGAAAAAAATACTTTTAAAAACATATAACATTTTTTTAAGTGTTGCATTTATAATGATAAAAATATGACATGTTTTTAAGTGTTGACTTATACTATTTTTTCTTGTTTTGTAATTTTGATTAAAAAATACACACAAAAATATGACATGTTTTTTGAATGACGAGAAAAGGTGTTTTCAACGATGAATACTTTCTTTTAAATAAACATACAATTTATATTATGAATACTTTCAATTCCAAAATGTTTATTCAAATAAAAAATACAAAAAAAAATACTTTAAAATTTTTATTTAACATCATATGATAATAATTGTGTTCAATCAACATTTTCAATACAATATAATATAAAACTATATGTTATTTGCAATCATCATTTGCAATACAGTATAATATAAAATACTTGAAATAAAAAAAAAATACAAAAATTAGCATCTTGAATATAATATTAGAAGTATGTTATTTTTGTGGCAGGTGAAACTGAATATTCATTGTCCTTGATGAAAATTTTTACACAATACAATTAATCTTTTAATACGAGGGTGTTTGGATTTGCGTTTGAAAAAATGCTGTAGCGTTTTGGAAACTAATAATCAGATAATAGTTGTAACAAAAAGTGGTGCAGGAAATGTAGTGTTTGATTTAGCTTTTGCTGTTTGTTATCATAATTATCAAATAATCAGTTTTTAACGTGTTTGGATTTGCGTTTTTACTTGTAATATGACCAAATAATTCACTTATGAAACAAATAAGCTACAATTTTTAACTTATGAAAAAGTGTGGTAAGATTAACGCTAAACGCAAATAATCACTTATTAATGTATGCAATCCAAACACTTTAAACTAATTATTTACGTTATTGTAACGTAATAAGCTGATAATCCGGTTTATAACGCAAAACCAAACACCCTCTACATAGAGTGTCAAAAATAAATCTCCACCTAAACGTAAAAACAATTGTAGTTAATCCACCTTAACCTAGAAACAAGATAAGCCCTCACCCTTACCACTTACCAGTACTCCCTCACCTCACGACACAATCCTTCACTGGCACCCGCTCACCTTCTTCGGCCAGCCCTACCAGCCAGAGAGTCGGTACCTTGATCGGTGAAATCGACGACGGAGCGGCCCGCCGTCTCTTCTTCTCCGACAACACTGTCGCTGTCTCTTCTTCTACTTCGAGACCTTTAGCTTTGGCTCTGTCATCTTCTCCGACTCGGGTACCTCGAATTCCTTCGGCTTTGCTTATGTATAGATCTGTAATTAATTTATTGTTTCAGAGTTTAGCTGCAAGTGATAAAGTAAATTTGTTGTTTCTAAATGAATAAAGTTCGGTCATTAATGAATCGATTAGAGGAGAAGGCTGCGCCTGTTGAATTGAAAGTTCCTCCATTGACGGCAGTTTAGTAGATTTAGATGGGTGTCTTTTGGTTGGTTATGGCCATCTGATTTCATGAATTTACTTTTACTCTAAATTGATCATCACTGTTAAATGGTTTTGTTGCGCTCTTTGAGTTTTTGTTTCAGATTTGTAGTTAATTTATTGCTCTTTTTGACTTGCTCTTTTAATTTAGCCATTTATAATAAAGTTGTTGCAGATCACTTTTTTGTTTATATTTCCCTTTTGTGTTTAGCAGCAGCAGGGGACACCACATACTCTTTCGCTGCTGATTTTACTGATAAGGTTTCTCACTCACATTGCACTTATGTATACCCATAAGGCCATAACACACATATACACATTAACATATACATACAATTGTTGCTGCTGTTAGATTATACATATATACATTAAAATGGCGCTGCTGCTTTACTTCCAGTCACTTATGTAATTTTATATGTCTGTAGTGTGTGTGAGTATGTAATCATAATGAACTGCTGATGGTGTAATTTTAATACCATGAACACCCTTAAATGGTTATTTGTTGTGGACTTGTGGCTTTGGTTTAACAAAATGATTTTTGGACTTTACTATTCTGTTACCACATGGTGAATTATGTTTTTGGTTTGACATGTTCTATTTCTCCCATTTCTGTTTCTTCTCAGAATTCTCAGTTATAACTTCGATTTCTTTAATTCTTCTAACACCGACATCTTGTGAATTATCGAATTACTCAGTTATGAAAAATACAAGTAAGGCACTAACAAATGAAGCCAATAATAAATTATAAAAATACTGCCTTGTTTAGGGTTACAGATTTTTTTGTTACTTCCCATTTTGCTGAAGTTGAACATTCACATTGCTCTAATAAATAGGTCTCAGGTTATGACTCGTGAATTGTGATGCTTGTTTAATCATATTTTCTGGATATAGAAAGTTATTGAAAGCCTAAAATTCATTTTCCTGTGAGGTGCTGCAGCTACCACTATGCTGTCTACGTATAGAATTATTATAACCTATTCTTGGACTGGACCAAAAAATGTTGTGGCATCTCTTTGAGTTGCATGTTCACGTCGACTAGTAAAGATAAATGGTTCTAATAATTATTAACCAAATTACGGACCTCGAGAGGTTCTTATTGTTCTGCAGGCTGCAGCAGCAATGTGTGTAGGGATGGCAGTTTTTGTGATCCTTTAGAGGCACATGGTCTTGCACATTTTCTTGGTTTGTTCCTCTTAAGATTGTAATTTTATTTGTGCTTCATTATGCTGTCATTTTGTGTATATCTAAAAAGGAATGCATATATAGACCAATAAACTTTTAATTTCACATACGGAAACATAATGAAATCCTCAATTGCGCGTTTTTGGACCTATGATGTGTAAACAATTGCCCTTTCTTTTATTTTTTCCTTCTACTTTAATGGTTTGTTCTGCAATGATATATATACAATCACACATAATGGGTTGTATTGATATGGTGGTGGAAGCTTCAATATCAATCACATAAACAAGTCCATGAGAATGTTTTGTTAATGACATAAAATTATTTAATTGCAAAATGGTGCTTGAAGTGAGGATTATGCTTGATGGCTTGTTTAATTTGATGGTTAAATGATACTACCTACATACTTTATTGCAGAACCAATTTTATATATTGAAGATTTATTTTAAAAATATTTGTTTAAGATCTAATACACTTTTGGGGATTATTCAACACACACCAAGAAAAAAGAATAGTGGTTAACTAATAATTGCATATCCATATACGTTGTATTTGATTAGAACTATAAACTGCTGTTCTTATTGTTCTGCAGCCTGCTGCAGCAATGTGTGTAGGGATGGACACTTTTTGTGATCCTTTAGAGGCACAGTATCTTGCACTGGCACATTTTCTTAGTTTGTTCCTCCTCTTATGACTATATTTTGATATATGCTTCATTATGTTGTCATTTTGGGAAATTGTATTTCCCTCCTTGTTATTTTCTGTCAAGGTTTAAAGTAATTATGTGCATCTGTCTGTCATATCCTATCCTATTTGATTTATGCAGGTTGTATAACTTCTGATATGATTTGATGTGGTTTGTTATTTATCGTGATTAACAGTAGAATTTCTGCTTTAAATTGTCTCCAGAAGTAATTCCACATGTTAATTAATTTTTTTCATGGGTTAATTGTATGAAAACCAATTGTAGCTTCCATTTTTTGTGCTAAAGCCAATCGACCGAACTTTTGATTAGAGTTTACAAGTCCCTTAACTATTATTTTTACTGTTATTATGTATGGGTGCTCAATGCATTCCCTGTTAATTGTTAGTTTTAACTTACACATTGACATGTTTATTTCTTCCCATAATGACACAGTGAAGCAAGATAGCAGATACTGAGATACCTGAAAGAGAATTAAAGCAGAAGTAGCAACACGACAGCAGAAGCAGCAACACGGCAACAGTTTTTTTCCCAAGGGAATGAGTTCTTTTTTGAATGAGTTTTTTGAAGCAGAAAGACATTTTATAGCAGCAACAGATTGAAGCTGATTGAGGAGTGGAAGAGATGGTTTGGGCAAGTGGAAGAGATGGTTCGAGGCAGATTGCAGCAGGAGCAGCAGATTGCAGCAGGAGCAGCAGATTGGAGCATGTCTGGCGGCTTTTAGTTTCTGTTAATTAATTTTAAATTCTGATTTTTTTTAATTTTTGCTGCATTAAAGAGGTGTACATCATGCATTAGAGACTTTTATGTCTTAAAATTCAAGATAGTGTTATACTTGATTATGCCTTATGCATTATAATGAGTAATAATTAAATGCTTTATTAGTAGTAGAGATATTATTTTGTTAAATTGAATTGTTAGTAGAAAAACTATCACCAAGCAATTAAATAAATATTTGTATTTGAATTGAATTTAAAAAATAATGAATATGTTTCTTTTGACTAGAAAATATTGCATTTATGTAATTTAAAACAAATTAAAAGTGTTACAATAGATTGATAATGGTGTTGCATTTACATAATGACAACATTTGATAAGTGTTGCATTTGATAAGTAAAGTGTTGTTTTAAGTTGGTAACAATAAATAAAAAATGTTGCTTTAGAGTATAAAAAGTGTTGCACTTAAAAAGTGTTGCATTTATAAAATAATGGCAACACATTAAAAAGTGTAGCTTTAGAATATAAAAAGTGTTGCATTTAAAAAGTGTTGCATTTATAAAATAATGACAACACTTTTGAAAAGTGTTGCATTATCTAGTGAAAGTGTCGCTTTTGACCTAAGGCGACGTTGGCTAAGGTGGCACTACATAAAGTGTCGCATTAGGCCTTTAGCAACACTTTTAAGGCCTAAGACAACATTTTTCCCATGTTGCTTTAGGTTCATTTTGTTCTAGTGTTTTGCAATGAGCTCAGACTTTGTAAGATTCAAAAACTGATTATGATCATTTGCCATTTTGAATTGTTGATATTGAACTTCCAAGATCTTTTATGGAAAAATAAGTGATTTACTGATTGAAGCTCTGAAAGATGTATCTGTAAATGATAACTTGTTGAAAATCAGCTGTGAATTTACTTTTTTACGTTGAAATTTCAGCTTTTCTACAAAAAAATGTATGTAACTTTTTTTAGAGTTGAATTAGGCCTCGAAAATTGCTCGAACCGGCTTAGCGTAATCTAGAAATCATAGATCTCGGTTCAAGCTTTGATTTGACATAAGGTAGGCATCGTAACGATGTTCTAGTGAAAAGTTATGGCCAATTTAAGCAGCAAAGGTTATACAGTCAAAAAGCTAGAAGGAAACTCGAATGATTAATGATGAAACTTGAATGAATAAGTATCAAACTCAGATGATTAAGAATGAAAATCGGATGATTAAGTATCAAACTCGGTTTAAGAATGAACAAACTCGATGAAAGAAGTATCAAACTCGAGTATTGAATGACGAACCTCGAATGACTTAGGATCAAACTCGATTGACTGAGGAGTAAACTCGAATGTAATGATGATTAAACTCGATCAAAGAGATATAAAACTTGATCAACAAAGGATCAAACTCGATCAACTAAGGATCAAACTCGATCAACAAAGGATCAAACTTGATCAATACTTGCTTCAAACTTGATTCTTTCTTTGTTAAAACTCGGTCAAAGCTACGATCTTAATATTGCCCGAGTTTTAACATTTTTAAACAAAAACAAGTTCAGATTTCAATATTTTCAACAAAAATTGACTAATTGATCCCAAATTGGCAACGAATGTGCGTTTTTCACACAGAAACATTTTTTGTGAAGTGTTTTTGACTAATTTCATATTAAACATCTGATTTTTTTTACAAACCCATTTAGAACTCGACTTTTCCAAAAAATTCAGAATAATCCATATTACTTTCTGTGTGATTGGAGTTCAGATTTAAGACTTATATCAATGATTTCGTCCATAATAACTCAACCTTTGAACCATAAATTCAGATCAATTGATCCACTGAATCAAAAACCCAAGAGGTTTTTCTGATTTAAAAAAAAAACTTCGATGAAACATGTGAAGACCACCCCTTAGGGAGAAGTCTTAAGCGTCTAGGTCCCACATATTTGCAATACGATATCAATCATAACTAAGATAGAGTAATTAAGTGCGTAATTTCAGATTACAGTACAAACGTTAGGATTAAGTTTAATACAATTTTAATACGAGTTACAGATTTCAAATTAAACTTATTAAGGGTACAAGACTAATCTAATCACTACAACAAAATGAACCTAAAGCAACATGGGAAAAGTGTTGTGTTAGGCCTTAAAAGTGTTGCTATATGCCTAATGCGACACTTTATGTAGTGTCACCTTAGCCAACGTCGCCTTAGGTCTAAAGCGACACTTTCACTAGATAATGCAACACTTTTCAAAAGTGTTGCCATTATTTTATAAATGCAACACTTTTTATATTCTAAAGCAACACTTTTTAATGTGTTGTCATTATTTTATAAATGCAACACTTTTTATACTCTAAAGCAACACTTTTAGTTTATTGTTACCAACTTATAGCAACACTTTACTTATCAAATGCAACACTTATCAAATATTGTCATTATGTAAATGCAACATCATTATCAATCTATTGCAACACTTTATTATTGTTTTAAATTACATAAATGCGATATTTTCTAGACAAAAGAAACACATTCATTATTTTTAAATTTAATGCAAATACAAATATTTATTTAATTGTTTCGTTATAGATTTTCTACTTACAATTCAATTTAATGAAAATAACATCATTTCATAACATATCGATCAAAAAATATTTCAAATATATAAACGTCTATAACCCAAAAAAATCATCAAATGTATAAGCGATACAACAAAAAAGTAAATTACAATCTTGGGAATGTATATTCAATTCCTCTTCTTGTAATTTCTTTCATACGAAATCGACGCTTATCATGCACAACTCTCCTTTTGTCGATCAATTTTCACAAAAATTCTGCCCAAAATAGCAATCTACTTTCCTAAAATTGCATAATATGGCAACACACTTTCAAATTAAGTCAGTTTTCGATGAAACTTTCACAACACCTTAAAAATCTTCTACAAACAGCATTTCTATAATAATATTACGCTTCCCACAGTAAATATGTATTTTTACTTGTTAAACTACATTTCTTTGCATAAAATAGCAATAAACTTTCGTTTGATATCCAATTTTAACGATACTTTTTGTAACAAGTCTAAAATCCTTAGAAAAGACCAAATATATAAACATATTTCATCATTCATTGATATTTCATACTTTTGGCCATTAAAGTACCAAAATTTTGTTTAAAATAGCAATGAACTTTCATGTGATGTCGGATTTCGATTATTCTTTTTGCAACACATCCTAAATCCTTTAAAGACATCAAACTTATATAAATATTTCATCATTTATTTCTATTTCGTGATTTGGTATATTAAAGTCTCATTAATTCATGATTTGACTTTTAAAAGCCATATATGAGACTTTTGTTAACTTCATCAATTTTGAAAACTCTATACGTATTTTAACCATATTTAAAGTTTAGAATTACCTGAGAATAGAGAGTGTTACATCAGTGCTCGAGTCCTTCCATAAACCAAGAATAGAAATTTATATGTCTTGCAATTTGACAACAAAACTATACATAAAGTAGTAGCAAAACAATAGGAAAGAGGGTGTTAGACCAGCATAATAATGACATAAAAGTTGCATGAAAAAGTGTTTGAAGATAAAGATCACAAAATAACATCAAATAGACACAAGAAATTTCATATTAATAACTCCAAGAAAAAAACCCATTTTCTCCCTATTACCAGGCCAAATTACAACATGGTCATATAAATGGATTGAAATTGCAATCTTTAGATGTGAGGAGTTTATACCAAATTAGAAAAAGATAAATCGATACCAAAATCCATAGATAAGTCCCTCAAAACTGCAGCTATTTATAAAACAATTATGAACTTAAACTGCAGCTATATATAAGTTTCTGGTTTTTCACAAAAAAAATCTACCCAGAATAGCAATCAACTTTGCTGAAATTGCATAAATGACAACAAACTGTCAACTTGAGTCGGTTTTTTATGAAACTTGCACAACACCTTAAAAGTCTTTTAAAAACATGTTAGGCACAAAAAGGCCTCAGTCAAACCTGTTCTACATCTGAGGGGAGATTTATAATCAAACCTGTTGATGCATTTGAAGGTTGAAATTAAGGCCTGTTATATGCCTTACTGAAACCTGAAAATGATTTGCAATATCAGTCAAAAGCTGTTCTATGTGTTGCATGTGTTGCAACTAAGACAGTTTGTCCAAGCTGCTCTGTCTGCTGAACAGGCTCGACATAAACTGTCTACGCTGCTCTACACTGGTGAGCAGCTTGGGCATTTTTCAAGTGTTCTGTTCTTTGTGAACAGAACCTGTTCTTTGTGAACAGGCTGTTAGGGACAATATTTGTAGAGCTGAAATGAATATTACTTTTAATAATTGTGTTCATCTCTAAGGGGGAGAATGTTGGGAATAAGTAATAGAGATGAAACAATTATATTGAATATAAATGTAAATACTCAATAGATTAGGGGTTATATGTGTAAATACACAATACTTGTGTATTGTGTATAAATAGAAGTGTAGGGTTCTGTTTGTAAGGGCAGCTAGTAATTACACACACACATACGGATCTGATTAGAGAGAAGAGAAGTACTTTGCAAGAAAGCCATGAACTCAATGTAATATCTTTCTACTCAATTAAAGCATTCGGTTTTATGTGTTTGTGATAATTGTTCATACGAATTGTTTAATGTTGATATTGTAAGGTCTACGACTGCAAGATCTATCTAGACGCGGATCCGTGAACGAGTGTGGAATCCTCGGTGACGGTTAGACGGACAACTCTCAACCAACGGAACACGGAGACTATTAGACGCTGAACGAACGACACACGAACAATCCTACGAACTAATTCTCTCCGAAACGGCACTCACCTAGCTGATAAACTCGAGATCGCCTTTTGCTTAATTCCTCACGAATTCTGCTAAAAGTCCCCTAATGATTCGAGTCTATCCCTAATTATAGACCCTGATTCGAGTCTGATGTGGGCCAAACTCGAATCTGGCCCAAGGCCCATTCGAGTCTGTCCACAATGACACTCTCGAATCTAGCCCATTCGAATCTAAGGATACATTCGAATCTATCACAGATTCGAATGTCTTCCTTTACCTATTCGAATCTAGCCAATACACTTAAACACTTAAGTGATGAAACTTATGTTTTACTTATGCTTGAGTTAATCTTTGACCTTTATGTTTGAACTTCTTGTAATATGTTACATCAAGTTCAAACACACAATCAATAACAGTCAAGCACATATAAACATATCTAACACATACTTGCTAAAATCACTATGCAGAATCACTTAGACTGCTATCGTCACACAGGATGTACCAACAGACTCCCCCTTGACGATAGCTTCTAATAATTCACACATTTGACTTAAAAACTTTGTTTATTTATTGATTCAAAATACTACCAGCATACAAACCTTTCTCGACACATACCTTGACTACATTTTCATACTTATTAGCTTCACCGTCCATATGTGTATCACTTGAGATCTTACAGGCATGCAAAATGTGAAGATCATCTTTGGAGAGGTTTACCAGGTGAAGAGGGTCGTAGACTCTAAGAATAACATTTTCTTCTAAGTCTTCCATGACCGCTTCCCCAGTTTCCGTGTCAGCATACCACCACTTCAGATTCTTCAGAATATTTTGTGGCATCGGCTTGAGAGGAACCTTCCTAAGACATCTAGCCGGCTTATAGTGGATCCTCATCCAAGGTCGTCCAGTTAGAGGATCAATACGTGACGGATCCTCTACTCTTCTCCCGACCCTTGGATTCAAACGCTCGAATTTCCTTGATCTCCCCTCCTTTCTTATGATTCTTTCAATTACGCTCGCATAGGGATCATTGCCAATGTTTATCAAATCTTTCCATGCTAGCGCAGTGATTTCGATCTTTGGCAGGGAGTTGAATGCTTTTAATGTTCGCCTCATGTACTGAAGCCCGTCTTTCCTTTTAATTACAAATAGCTGCAGATCTCTATCAAAGAACCAGCTTAAAATTCGCTCAGACAGCTTCCCAGTACCTGGCACTCTCATTGTCTTTTTAATCGCTACTTCCTTCTCTTCAGCCCTGAACCATAGTTTTCGTTTTTCTTCATTAGTTAGCTCTCTTGCAGGTTCTTCTGTCGATGGCTGAGGATTCAATGCAGCATTTACTATATCTACATTGACAATTCTATTTCCATCAATCATGTAGGTATCGGTAATAGGATTCTGCTGCACAACTATCTCATCAGCTTCATCATCCTCATCAGCGACTACCTCATCATCTGACTGCCAATCCACTATCTCTTCTGGCACAAACTCGCCTTCTTCCAGCTCTTCATCTTCATTATCAAAACCTACATCCAGAGGATCATCATCGAGATCCATAAGCGCTTCAATCATCTCACTGATTTCAAAGTCTGTAGGCTGCTTTGATGAACTAGCTTCTCCCATTTCTCCTTCACCTTGACTAGGCTCCCCATGAATTTGTGTAGCTTGAGCTGCAGGAAAATCTACAGACTCATTCTCTTTATTTGCACCGGGATCATTGCCTTCGTTATCATCATCTCTTCGCTGTACCTCCTGATCCTTACAACTTGTCTCCCCCTGAGTTTGTAGATTTTTCATAAGTTGCTCAAGGAGGGACCTCATTGATCTGATTTCTGAAGACTGATCAGCAATAAATGATTTTAGCTCTGTGTTTTCGTCTCTTACAGTCTCCACAATCTTTCTTAATTCTGCATTCTCCTTGTCAAGATTAGATTTATGCTCTTGGAGCTCACCGACAGCTTTTGTAAGGGATATGATTTGAACATGTTGAAAGTCAACACGTCCTTTGAGTTGCATGAATCTTTGATTTTCAGTATATGCAGCTGACGTAGATGGAATGGACTGAATGGGAGATGGGATGAATGGTGGTGGAATGTATGGTTCATGATGCTGAGGTGGCGGTGATGGTGGAGCTGTGGCTTGTGGTTGGGTTTGGGTTTGAGGCTGAGGTTGTGCATCGGACTCTGATGATGTCCCCTGCATGAATCTGTGACGTTTGGCCCTTTGCCTCACCAACGGAGCAACCTCCTCTTCTTCAAAATCTGAATCCTCAGATTCCCTTTCTTCTCTCCTCCTCGATCCTGCTGCTTCATTCACTACTAACCTAGCTCCATAGGTTCCGATGTGAATATTGGGATCTGCAGCCACTGATTCAGGAGCTTCAGCCTCCTGCCCATCCATATCATCTGATTCTGATTCTGATGATGTCAAGCCTTCATCAGCCCTTTCTGGCTCATACTCATCCACATCTCTAAGAACATCTTCTGCTCCTTCTGGTGGACTGAGCAGCTCCCCCACTAATGCTGCGGCCACGTCCTCGTTCGCATGGGGTCCTGATGCCCATATCTCTTCTAGTGTTTGCGCAATTTGTTCAGAATCAGGAACTGCACTTGAAGGCCCTGCTTCCTGTGCTTGGGGCTGCTCGCTTGTAGAAGGCCTTGATGCCTGGATTGGACTCACTGCTGGTCTCTGACGGCGTCTTTGAACTCTTGGCTGTTGTTGTTGTTGACGTTGTTGCTGTTGTTGTTGTTGTGGAAACTCAACGACCCCTGCCCAGTTGGCATCTTCCGGGGCTTGAAAATCCCTATCCACAATAGCTCCGAACAATGGACGAGCAACAGGAACAGCCAATTTTCCTCGGTGTGAGGAACAATCAGCGAAAATCCGTTTGTCCATAACATTAACACTCAGAGAGTCATTTGACGGCGGCAAGTCTGGCAAGAAATGCCTTATCAGCATCATTATGAATCTTGGGTACAGCAAAAATCTTTCCCTTTCTGGAGCCGCAATCTGATGAACGAACTCCGAGAAGAACATCTGCGAAAAACTGAACTTCCGATTATATACCAATGCAATAACTCCAGATTGGATCTTTGACACTATGTAATCAAATCCAGCTTTCTTCGGCGCAAAACAGACCATGAATACGTGCACCAAGAATCTCCACTGCCAAATCAGGCCACTCTTCATGTATGATGACTTTGCAACATCCAAACTGTATCCCATCCTCAGAAAAGCAGTCTGCCTAATACCTAACAGAAAGTCAATAGGCCCATCTTCTTGTTCCTGAGATCCCAACTGCAGAACCTGACGCAACATGTCTGCAGAGAAGACTAACGGCTGTCCAGCGATTCTCGTTCTTAGAACTGTCGGGTGACAGTGCAATCAACTTGTAAATGGTCGTAAAACTGCCGCACATATGAAATAACAATTGGGATGTTATGGTATAGAGCAAAGCTAATCCTAGATTCAGCTAGGAAATCCAAAACTTGGCGATATCCCTGCGCCTCAGGGATATTATTGTCAGGATTAAGAACCATATTATGCTTTGGAACAAAAGCTCGAACCGCCATTTCTGCACAATAAACACAACTGTTAGACTCATTAAAAATCAATAAACTTGTTTAAATTCAAATTTGTTTTATTTTGTACTTGTTTAAGTACAAAATCTAACACAATTAAATTTCTACAAGTTTAATAAAATTTAAATTAAACAGTACAAATAAACACTAGATTCGAAAATAACAGATTCGAAGTGTCCATATTGAGTGTTATGGACATATTCGAATTGTCCCTATTCGAGTCTAATGGACAGATTCGAAGATCATGGTCATCTCGAATCTAATGACAGATTCGAGAAACCCATGAACAGATTCGAAGGTAATGAACAGACTCGAAATGCCGACTGCCAATATGTCAACAAAAACCCAAGATTTTAACCATTTTGAACTTAGTAAATCACATACATTAGTTCAACTAGGTTCTAATCATTGATTTATGCTTTTAATTTGATCTTCTATAGGTCCAAACTTGATAATTTAGCAAAAACCCTATATCGACCTATAAAACTTCAAAATTTGACGATTTAGTCTAAAATTGTGCATAAAACTACACAAATCTTGTACAATCCGGTTGATTATACCTAGATGTAAGAGTAGAATCGAACACACAGTCTTCAAACTCGACAAAATGTCGTTTAAAAGGATTACGATAGACTCGAAAGAACATATTCGAAATCGCCTTGATAGATTCGATAGTATAGATTCGAAAACAGATGGAATTAATGACTTACTGTTAACCTATTTATACCATCAACCCTCGAGTCTAAGCGTAGATTCGAATCTACTGACAGATTCGAATTACTCCTTATTCGAGTCTGTCTTAGATTCGAAACCACCAACACTTAGAAAAATTTTGAAAATTTTGAAATAGTTTCAACTTTTCCAACTTTTTTTACGGTATTGTGTAACCAGATAAACTATGCCAATTCTTTTACCCTAAGCTCAAGATAGTTCACGCATTGATTATTTTATTCAACTTTGAATGCACCCTCAGTAATTTTTGACCTTTTACCTAAGTAAAAATTAAACTAAACTAAAATAAAATAAAATAAATTAAACTAAGGTAAAAATAAAATAAAATAAAGTAAAATAAAATAAAATTTTGACCAAAAATTTAATCTAGACTTAAGAAAATTTACAATCTAAGCTAAATACTTAACAACATATTTTTAATCTAGACTTAAGAAAATTTACAATCTAAGCTAAATACTTAACAACATATTTAGCCGATTGTTGGTATTTTACCCCGTTAAACATTCTACATTTCGGAATATCCCTTGGCCTTTTTATTTATCAGGAAATTATCTTACGTGACTCAGACATAGACATACTTTTATGATCAAGGCACACAGACAAAGATTCTAACTTGTTGGTATTTGCAAACTTTCTTTAAAAGACAAACATCGGACACAGGTCTGTATTTTCATACAACGAAGTGTCTTAGTTCGACTTAAGGTTTTCTTTTAAAGTTAGCAGATAGCGGTGACAGGTCTGCACTGACGTACAACAAAGCGACATGTCTGCTAACCCGAATCTAAACAGAGACAACAGGTCTGTACTTACGTACAACAGAGTTGCATGTTTTCGACTCTTAGTTTTACATGATATTTCTATTCTTTCCATTTTCAGATGTATTTGATGTTGCCATACATCCCCAGAAAGTTTGCATACCTCATTTAGACTCAATGTTTGTATGTCTTGTACATAAAAATTAAGACCGATTGTTCATATATCTAAGTTAGTGACACGCTTGACTATTTCTAGAATATTTTATTAGCCTTGAGATTCCCTATATGTATTATGCCTACCAACACATCAAACTAAGTAAAGTATAACACTTAGGATTTAGTTGCATTATGTGTGAAAGCCTAAATACTTAGAGTCTGTAACGACGGTGCTAATTTTCGTCACTTTGAACCTATGTATCTAAGACTTAACTCTTTTTTCTGATATTCTCTTTTTATGTATTTTTGTAATTTTCTCTCTTTTTTCTTTTATTTTTCATAAGAAAAGCAGTAAAATAAGCTAACCTACTAACTTACTAAAGATAGAAACTTACTAAAAATAGAAACTTTCCTAAATTAGCAGATTACTGAAAAGAAAGAAATACTACTACTCTACAATAAAATAAACTTACTACTACTAAGGTCAAATTACTCTGGCTTGCGCATTCCATTCAGTTGAATTAAATACTCAAACCGTGACTTATCAAACGCTTTGGTAAATAGATCTGCATTATTATCTTCTGTTGCCACTTTTACCAGTTTGATTAAGTTCTTTTCAGCACAATCACGAATAAAATGATGCCTTATGTCTATGTGCTTTGTTTTGTTGTGTTTGATGGAGTTATTAGTTATAGCCATTGTTAGATTGATTGTCTATTCCTAATTGGAGTTTGGTGTAAAGCCAACCGTAATCCCACAATTGTTGTTGTATCCACAGAACCTGTGAGCAGCAAACTTACCGAGCAGCACATACTCGGCCCGCACCGTTGACACGGCTACCGACGTTTGTTTCTTGCTGCCAGGACCACCGTCTCCTCCGAGGAACTGACAACCTCCAGTCGTTGATTTGCGCGTCAAGCTGCATCCTCCGTAGTCAGAATCTGTGAACGCTTCCAACTCTAGATCTTCCTCCGCGTGATACCAAAGTCCCAGCTTCGGTTTCGACTTGAGGTATCGTAGAATCCGCTTCACAGCTTTCATATGCATCTCCTTCGGATTCGCTTGAAACCTAGCACAAATACACACAGCAAACATAATATCAGGTCTTGAAGCAGTTAAATACATAAGTGACCCAATCATGGCCCGATATAAAGTCGGATCCACATCAGAATCACTTTCAGTACCCGGCCCGAGATTGTGATTCACTTGAATCGGCGTGCTGAAGTGGGCAGTCAACTTTGTTCCTTCCATCCCAAACCGTTCCAATATGTCATAGACATACTTGGTCTGATGGATAAA
>JAANYP010002733.1:0-44434 GCA_020465985.1 Centrapalus pauciflorus
AAAAATGCCCAGGCTGCTCACCAGTGTAGAGCAGCGTAGACAGTTTATGTCCAGCCTGTTCAGCAGACAGAGCACCTTGGACAAACTGTCTTAGTTGCAACACATGCAACACATTGTAACAGCTTTTGACTGATATTGCAAATCATTTTCAGGTTTCAATAAGGCATATAACAGGCCTTAAATTCAACCTTCAAATGCATCAACAGGTTTGATTAGTAATCTCCCCCTCAGATGTAGAACAGGTTTGACTGAGGCCTTTTTGTGCCTAACAATCTCCCCCTATTTGCAATAACCAGTTTAAGCTGGCCTTATCAAAAATCACTGTATATTTTTACAGTACATTTGCTGAAATAAAATTACAACATCAACATAAAGTAAAAGATCAGTTTATATATACACTGATTTTTTATTACAATAGAACAACACATGTTCTTACAAAAGTACAACTAATGTACTGATGTATATTACAACTAATGTAAACTGAAATTACAACAAATGTAAATAAAGTACAACTGATGTACATTGGACTGTTTTAGTTGGGAGCAAATAATGGTAAGCCTGTCCAACTGATGGACAGCTACCATTCTTCACCTGCCCAGATGGCAGGTGGACTTCACTGGACTAGAGGTGGCATTCCTTGTTTGAATCTTCTTTCAAGTTCTTCCCTCGTTTCTTCCATTTCTTCAATTTCAACTCTGAGAAACATGAAGTTAGAATCTTGAAGCTCACCTCTGTTGTAAAAACCTTTCAGCTCATCCCAGATGGCTGCTCTCCATAAGCTGGACTGTCTGAAGGAGGAGGCAATTCTGAAGGCTGCAAGCTGCTTAAGACCAACTTTATGTAGGTCTGAAGCTCTTTGAAAACATTTCTTTTGAGACAGGGGATCTACAAAAAATGCCCCTAGCTCAGGCTCTTCAATTACTTTGCCATCTTCAAATTCTACTCCTTCAGGCAGACTGTGGTCAACTCCTTTAATTTCCACAGCATAATCTTCTTGTTCAATCATTATAAGGAGTTCTTCCAGCTCTGTGTCCTTCTTAGTTCTCCTGGCCTTTATTTTAGGATGCGTCACAAAGACACCTTCACTTACTTCTTTAGATATCAGGCCGAGGTCCTTTACTCTTTCCATCAATCTCTTGACATATGCCCTGATTTCCTTAGCCGTTTCTGACCTTGATTCACTCAGGGCAACTGCCAGCTCAATCCATTCCCTGTACCCCATCTGGGCTACATCAGTGTGGTCATAAGTTTCCAATTCTGGGCCTGTTGCACCCATCCTTGTTATTTTTAGCTTCCACTGACTGCCTTTCCTTGATACAGGGACAGCTTTGACAATTGCTTCCTTGGCTAGCCTTCTTTCAGCAACATCATGAAACTTTTTCTTTGCCAAGTTGTCAAAGTGATATTGAGCCCTTGCATGGGGCACTGTAGATTTAGTCACAGAGACCTGAGTACCTTTTTCTTCTTCCTTTTCCTTCTCCCCTGCAGATTTCCTAGCAGCTTCCATTATTTTCTTTTGCACCTCCAGGGTAGACATTTTAATTTTCTTTGCTTCTTGGAGTGCAAAAGATTTGGCAGTTTTAGCAGATTCTTCTTCTTTTCTTATTTCCTCCAGGGCTTGAAGCTGTTCTTCTCTAAACTCAAAGTACTTGTGCATAGGAAGACCCATCTCTTTAGCCCTGGCCTTGTGAAATTGAATTTCTGCTTGTTTCTGCTGCATGGGATCAACATCTGCTTTTTCTTTTCCTTTGGCTGCTATTGTAGTGATAGCAGCCTCAGGAATTTCCTCTTCTTCTTCTTCTTCTTCTGTTAAAATTAGATGCCTTCTTTTTCTGCTGGGCCTGCCCTCAGGAATGGATTCCTCCCCCTTAGACTGAGCAGGGTTTGGAGAGACAGCCTGAGTAGGCAGAGCAGCTTGAGAGGCACCTTCAGCTGTACCTGTTTCAAAAGTTGCTGGCTGACCAGTTTGGGTTGCAGATACTGGTATCTCCTTAGGAGAAGAAGTTTTCTCCCCCTTAGACTTAGTCTTCGAGGCAGATGACTTCTCCCCCTTTGAAGGAGATGAAGCAGCGACTTCAACACCTGGTCTGCCTGAAGACACAAAGTCAGCAGGCTTGCCAGCAGGTTTAACAGAAGGTTTAGGACCAACAAGGCTAGTCAATAAGAAAGCCAAGTTATCCTTTACCTCTGTAAGCTGGGAAAGACAGGTCTTAAGAGAAGAGGAGTGGGAATCAGCAAGGGAGGTTAGCTTGACAATATTTTCCCTATCAGATGCTGTGAACAGTAGAGTTTGCAGCTGAGCAAGATGAAGTTCTAGAGAATCTTGCACATTTGCAAGGTCTGATGACACAGAATTTGAAAGGGAACCAATAAGATTTTGTAAGCTAGACAGAGTGGCAGGAAGAGTAGAAGTGCAAGAAGTAATAAGAGATGGCAGCTGTTGGGAAATGGCTGTCATTGAGGATACAGAATCCTGTTGCATGGAAAGAATAGAGGAGAGGGATGTGGACACTTGTTGCAGCTGAGCAGTGAGTGCTACCAGCTGTGGAGAGTGATCAGGTTGGGAAGTGAGAGGGAAAGAGGCTTTGAACGAATCAAAGAACCCCTGAAGCTGTGCAGACACAGAGTCTGATATGATAGAGGGGAGAGAAGACATAGAGGATTCTAAAGAACTTACTTTGTTGGTCAGCAAGGAAAGCTGATCCTTCAAAGGCAGGTCTTTAGGAGATGGAGGGGTATGGGTAGACTGTTTTGAGTGGGTAGATGGAGAAGATGATGATGAGGCTGGTGTTTGAGGATGAGATGGAGAGGGAAGAGAAACTTTTGAAAGAAGCTCCATAGCCTGGGCAAAAGTTAGATGGCCCAGGGTGGAGGGGTCAAGGGGTCCTTCAGCAGCGGCTGTAGCTGCATCACCAGGATAAGGGGTTGGTGTTGAGGGCCTTTCAGATGCTGCTTGTGCTGCAACATCCTCATGAAGACCAGTGGTGATTCCCTCTGCAGTGCCTTGGTTTAAAAGCACCTCATCATTGGGAGATGGGATATGCATTTCAACATCAGTAGTGGTGAAACCTGCTGATGGAGTTTGCATGGAGTGAGCAGCCTCACCAGAGGGATGGTGTGATCCCTGAGGTTCATCAGCTTGGGTTGTTGGTCCCTCAGCAGCTGTTTAGTGTAGAACAGCTGTATCATGGGGAGCAGAAGTTTGAGGCTGAGCTGCTGATTGGTCTATATCAGCAGCGTGGGCACCTCGTGCAGACTCAGGGTGTGAGGAGATTTTAGTGGGGGACAGTGTGGACACAGTATGGAATGGAGAGGACTCCTGTCTTTCAATATCCGCAGCCTGTTGGGAGGCTGGGATAGTTGATGTGGGTATCTCCGTTTGTACAACTGGTTCCTGTTGGGAGGAACCAGAGGGTCTAGGCTGACTCTGGGTAGACTCAGATTGGAGTGAAGCAGGCTCCAAATGAGCTGAACCTTCTCCCAAAATAGGAGAGGCAGCATGGGTTGCTTCTTTTACAACTGAACCCTGTTGAGAGGGAACAGAGGAGGTGGTTCTTTTGGCTGGTTTCTTTTTGGAGAGGGATTTGCGTTGGTAGTGAATGGATGAAGTGGGTGATTGTGGAGAGGAGAGAGGATCTGTTTGGATAGGGTGTGAGACTGGGTTAGGAACAGTGGGGCTGGCCTGTTCCATGGTCTCTTGTGCCACAGAGGCACCAGGCACTGAGGCTTCAGGCTCAACAAATGAACCAGGGTGAGGAGTCTGCTCCTCCTCAGCCACAGAGGCTAAAGGTGCAGACTCAGGCTGAGCTGATTTGGCCTTCTTTTGCACAGGCCCAGCTTCAGCAGTTGCCAGGGTCCTCTTTACAAGTTTGGACCTGGCTTTGGATTTTCTTGCGGGAGCAGCAGCTTCTGGATCCACCCTCACAGCAGAGGGTCCTTCCACCAAACCTAACAACCTCCTCGTTGGTGTGGATAGAGGAGGCTCATTGGGTAGAACTGGGGTATAGAAAACTCTATTCCCTATGACAGGGAATGCAGCAGACTTAAGTAAAGGCTAGAAGTTGTATAGTTGCTCACCACAAACATGTCTAAAAATGAGGCTCAGAAACCTGGGATAACGGACAGCAGCTGGTCTAGGCTCGAGCTGCACCAGGTTCCTCAGGTTCAAAAAGATCCACTTACCCATATCAAGGGTAGTCCCATCCACTAGCTGTAGGGCTATTGGTACTTCATATCTGCTGAGTTGGTCAAATGAACCAACTTTGCTTCCAAAGCACATCACCACTGAGGCGAATAGAAAGCTATAGGTAGGAGAGAGGTCCTTCCTAAACAGTGTTGCTCCAAGTTTGGGTTCTGCTACACCACAGAAGCGTAGCAGATTGCCCATTTGTGCATCCTAAGCTTGGGACTTGTCATAGGTCTCAGCAATTGGTAGATGAAGCACCTCTCTGAGCAGATCAGAACTAATCTCAATGGTCTGAGTCCCATTGAGGATAGTACCCTTGATGACCTTGGTGTTGGGGTTGTAGGCACATGTGTACCAGAACTCATACACCATCTCCTGGTACAGGACACCAGGAGTTGCAGTCATGGCATAGTTCAACGGATGAACTTGCAGAAACTCCACCATTTGATCGTAGCCTTTTCCCACATAGTTTTTGGGAATAGTGAGGTTTTCTACGTAGTTTGTGGGTTTGATGGTCAGCATTGTGGTGACTGATGAGTGTTTGACAACATCATCACCAACGAATACTGGGAGAAAGGGATTAGGTCTGTGAGCCATTTGGGAATTTTTGAGGTTTGGAGAAGCAGGAGACACTTAGTCGATTTTTAGGGTTCTTGAGGATTTCTGGAAATGATGAGGAAGACGAAGATGAAACAGTAGTTGGTATTTATAGGATTTGAATGTGAGTGTGTATGAGAGAGAAGGTTTGGGCGGTTCGATTTGAAAATGTTAGTTAACGGAAAACGGAACGGTTGTCCATGTCAGAAACATTTGTTAGACCACTTGACCTTTTTAATCACTAACACACGTAACCCACATTATCCGCGGTAATTAAGTTAAATAAAACATAAATTAAGTAACTTAAGTTTGAAGAAAGGTAATTAAAACTGTTGATCCAAGCTGTTGGTCAAACCTGTGATGAGCAGGGTCATCACAAGCTGTTCAATCTTTAAGTTGTTCATTTTTCAAACTGTGCCTTCAGCCTGCTCACTTTTGTAAGAGCAGGTTGTGTTCAATAGTTGAACAGGTTACAAGACAATGGCTTGTAAGACAGTGTGAAGAAGTGAACAGGTTGAAGATTAGACCATCAGAGCAGGCTGGACGAATAAACTGTTTTTGTTCAGCCTGTTGTATGCTCAAGCTGTTCAAGTTTTTCAGACAAATGACTAAGTACAGAACATGTAAAACATGTTCTGTCTAAGCTGTGCAGAGAAACTTGAGCAGTGTGAAAAACACAAATTCTTAGACCTTTGAGAAACACTTAGTCACTCTTGTTTAACATGCCCAGCTTGCTGACAAGGTAATTAAACCTGTAAGGTCTACCAATGCAAGATCTATCTAGACGCGGATCCGTTAACGAGTGCGGAATCCTCGTTGACGGTTAGACGGACAACTCTCAACCAACGGAAACACGGAGACTATTAGACGCTGAACGAACGACACACGAACGATCCTACGTACTAATTCTCTCCGAAACGGGACTCACCAAGCTGATAAACTCGAGATCGCCTATTGCTTAATTCCTCACGAATTCTGCCAAAGGTCTACTAATGATTCGAGTCTATCCCTAATTATAGACCCTGATTCGAGTCTGTTGTGGGCCAACCTCGAATCTGGCCTAAGGCCCATTCGAATCTGTCCATCTGACAGATTCGAATCTAGCCCATTCGAATCTAAGGATACATTCGAATCTATCACAGATTCGAATGCCTTCCTTAACCTATTCGAATCTAGCCAATACACTTAAACACTTAAGTGATGAAACTTATGTTTTAACTTATGCTTGACATAATCTTTGACCTTTATGTTTGAACTTCTTGTAATATGTTACATCAAGTTCAAACACACAATCAATAACAGACAAACACATATTAAACATATATATCAATATACTGGATAACTCAGAATATTACCTAAATCATAATGCAAATCGATTAGACTGCTATCGTCACACAGGGTGTACCAACAGACTCCCCCTTGACGATAGCTTCTAATTATTTACATGACATCAAATTTAAGTACTAGAGCTATATATATTACTACCTGCAAATAATCCCGCATCTATACAAACTTTAACTACCTTTTGGAACTTCCTGGCTTCAGATCTCCATGGTTCAGTGAAGAAGATAGGCTGATCGTGAAGCTTCTTCAGGTCGTCCTTTGATAGGTTTATCAAATGCAGAGGATCATATACTTTCAAAATGACCTGCTCGTCTTGATCTTCCATGATAGCTTCAGCAGTGTCAATCTCTAGGTACCACCACTTCATGTTGCTCAAAACATTCTGTGGCATTGGTTTCATAGGAACTTTCTTCAGACATTTGACTGGCTTATACACCATTCTGGCCCAAGGTCTTCCAGTATGAGGATCTATCCTTGATCCATCCTCGACCCTTTTGCCTGATCTCGGCTTAAGCCTCTCAAATTTGCCTGATCGCCCTTCTTTTCTTATAATTCTTTCAATAACGTTCGCGTAGGGATCATCTCCAATATTGATCAGCTCCTTCCAGGCTAACTCCTTAACTTCAATCTTGGGCAATGAATTAAAAGCTTTCAGTGTCCGCCTCAAGTATTGAAGGCCATCTCTTCTCTTCAAAATAAACAGCTGCAGTTCTCTGTCAAAGAACCAGCTAATAATCCCTCCTGAGAAGTTTCCAGCACTTGGATTTCTCATCTTCTTCTTCATCTTCAGCTGATCTTTCTTTTCTTCCTTCTTGAACCAAAGATTTAACAGATCAGCTCTAGATGGCTCTTTCTCAGCCTCTTCAAGGTCTTTATCTTCAGCTGAGGCTACCTTGATGTAATCAATATCAATCACATTATGATCTTGGCTTTCATACAGTTCTGTGATTGGTTGTGAATTGATTATTACTTCATTAACGTGATCATCTTCATCATCTAGCACTTCATCATCCGATCTCCAGTCAGCGACGTCATCTGGAATGAACTCACCTTCTTCTAATTCTTCAATATCATCTTCAAAATCAAATTCCATCAGCTCTTCTTCAATATCTTTTAGCGCATCGATCATGTCGCTATCTAAAGTCCTTGAAGAACCAGCTTCTCCTCCTGCTCCTCCTACTTCTCCCCCTGGACTAGGCTCCCCCTCAGATTGAGCAGTCTGAGCAGCAAAAAAATCTACTGGCTCATTCTGTCTTTTAGGGCTGGGATCATTGCCTTGGTTGTCTTCATCATCATCTCCTCTCGGCCTCTGTACTTCTTCCTGATCACGGCACGATGTCTCCCCCTGAGCCTGTAAATTTTTCATTAACTGCTCAATCAGGGAGCGCATCGACCTTATCTCGGCTGACTGATCACAAACAAATGTTTTTAACTCTGTGTTTTCTTCCTGGACCTTTTCCACAATCTTCTTTAAAACGGCATTCTCCTTATCGACATCTGCGTTATGCTTCTGAAGCTCACCGATTGCTGTTGTTAGCCCAAAGATTTGGATTTCCTGGAAGTCAACTCTATCTTTTAAGCGCAAAAATCTTTGATTGTCAGCGTATGATGATGAGGTTGATGGAATGGACTGTAACGGAGTAGGAAGTATTGGCGATGTAATATATGGTTCATCGCGAGGTGGTGGTGGTGGAATGGTGGTTTGAGGTTCTTGAGGTTGAGGTTGAGGGTTTTGAGATTGAGAAGTTTCTGGTTGTTCTGCGGAGACTGACGAGGATCCTTGCATGAACCTGTGACGTTTGGCCCGTTGCCTCGTCACAAGTTGAGAAACTTCGTCTTCTTCGAAATCAGACTCCTCCGATTCCCTGTCCCATCGCCTCCTAGAACCACGTTCATTAATAATCAGTCGCGAACCATAAGTTCCAATCTGAACTTCAGGAACGGCAGACCTTGACTCTGGAGCTTCAGCTTCTACCTCCTCCATCTCTTCTGACTCAGTTGCTGAAGATGACAAAACGTCATCAGCCTGCTCTTGCTCATAATTCTCAACATCCCTCAGCACATCTTCTTCTCCTTCTGGAGGCTCAAGTAATTCTCCCACTAATGCAGCAGCTATATCTTCATTTGCATGTGGACCCGCCTCCCAAATTTCATTTAGCGTTTGGCACAATTGATCAGCTTCATTTGGGACATTTGACGGCCCGGCTTCCTGCACTTCTGGTTGCTGACTCGTAGAAGGCCTAGACGCCTGAGTCTGACTCGCAGTAGCTCTTTGTCTTCGCCTTGGATCACGGGGACGAGCACGAGGCTGTTGTTGTAGTGGACGTTGCTGTTGTTGTTGCGGTTGTTGTTGTTGCGGTTGTTGTTGTTGCTGTCGAGGCTGAACTTCTACTTCACCTGCCCAGTTGGCATTATCTGGTGCCACAAAGTTCCTGTCTAAAGCAGCTCCAAACAACGGTCGCTCGATCGGAATAGCCAATCTTCCTCGATGTGAGGAACAATCAGCGAATATCCTTTTGTCCATAATCGCTACGTTCTGAACGTCATTTGATGGCGGCAAATTTGGAAAGAAGTGCCTAATCAACATCATGATGAACCGCGGATATAGCAGGAATTGCTGATTTTCAGGAGCGGTGATTTGGTGAACAAATTCGGAGAAAAACATTTCCGAGAAACTGTATGGTCGATTGTACACCATCGCGACTATCCCAGACTGGATCTTCGCAACTATATAGTCAAACCCAGCTTTCTTTGGTGCAAAGCATACCATGAAGACATGAGCAAGAAATCTCCATTGCCCGATTAAGCCGCTCTTCATATAGGACACTTTCGACACGTCTAGACTATATCCCATTCTCTGAAAGGCCGCTTGCCTTATGTTCAGAGGGAATTCGATCGGTCCAGACTCTTCTTCTTGAGTGCCCAGCTGCAAAACTTGACGCAGCATATCCGCTGAAAATACTAGCGGTTGTCCAGCAATGCGAGTTCGTAGCACTGTCGGAGTGACCGAGCAGTCTACTTGAAGATGATCGTAAAATTGACGGATATAAGGCAATATAAGCTGAACATTATGAGATAGTGCAAATCCTATCCTAGATTCCACAAGAAATTCTAGCATCTGCCTGTATCCCTGCGCCTCAGGGAGGTCATGATCCGGATGAAGCACCATATTGTGCTTAGGGACAAAAGCACGAACTGCCATATCTGCACAATAAATAAAACTGTTAGACTCATTAAAAATCAATAAACTTGTTTAAATTCAAATTTGTTTTATTTTGTACTTTATTAAATACAAAATCTAACACAATTAAATTTCCACAAGTTTAATAAAATTTAAATTAAAGAAATTAAATAGAGTACAGATTCGAAGGGAACAGATTCGAAGTGTCCATATTCGAATGTAGTGGACAGATTCGAAGAGTCCCTATTCGAGTCTAATGGACAGATTCGAGGATCATGGGCATCTCGAATCTAATGACAGATTCGAGAAACCCTTGAACAGATTCGAATGTCCATGAACAGACTCGAAGCCCCGTCGGCCATGGTTTCAACAAAAACCCAAAATTTTAACCATTTTGAACTTAGTAAATCACATACATTAGTTCAACTAGGTTCTAATCATTGATTTATGTCTTTAATTTGATCTTTTATAGGTCCAAACTTAGTTATTTAGCAAAAACCCAATTTTGACCAATAAAACTTCAAAAATCGACGATTTGTCCTTAAATGGTGTATAAAACTACCAAAATCTTGTACAATCCGGTTGATTATACCTAGATATGAGTGTAGAATCGAACACAGTAGCCTTAGAGTCGACAAAATGTCGTTTAGGAGCAATACGGTAGACTCGAGAAATTAGATTCGAAATCGCCTGAATAGATTCGAGAGTATAGATTCGACAACAGTAAAGTAATAAATGACTTCACTATTGACCTATATATACTACCTACCTTCGAGTCTATGTGTAGTTTCGAGTCTACTGACAGATTCGAAATACTTCACTTCGAGTCTGTCTTAGATTCGAAATTACCAACACTTAGAAAAATTTCGGAAATTTTGAAATAACTTCAACTTTTCCAACTATTTTCTACGGTATTGTGTAACCAGATAAACTATGCCAACTCTTTTACCCTAAGCTCAGATATTTCACGCATTGTATATTTTATCCAACTTCGAATGCACCCTCAGTAATTTTTGACCTTTTACCTAAGTAAAAATTAAACTAAACTAAAATAAAATAAGCTAAGGTAAAAATAAAATAAAATAAAATAAAATTTTGACTAAAAAATTTTAATCTAGACTTAAGTTATAAAAATAAATTTACAAGCTAAGCTAAATACCAAACAACATATTTTTGATGAGTATAGTCTAAGAAAGGTTCAATCAGATAGCGATGTCCGATACTAACTTTCAGTACTTAAACTTTCACACTTAGGAATTTTTTGAATTCCTTTGATTGTTTGTCGTGACATACCCACTTAGCCGATTGTTGGTATTTTACCCTGTTAAACATTCTACATTTCGGAATATCCCTTGGCCTTTTTATTTATCAGGAAATTATCTTACGTGACTCAGACATAGACATACTTTTATGATCAAGGCACACAGACAAAAATTCTAACTTGTTGGTATTTGCAAACTTTCTTTAAAAGACAAACATCGGACACAGGTCTGTATTCTCATACAACAAAGTGTCTTAGTTCGACTTAAGGTTTATTTTAAAGTTAGCAGATAGCGGTGACAGGTCTGTACTGACGTACAACAAAGCGACATGTCTGCTAACCCGAATCTAAACAGAGACAACAGGTCTGTACTTACGTACAACAGAGTTGCATGTTTTCGACTCTCAGTTTTACATGATATTTCTATTCTTTCCATTTTCAGATGTATTTGATGTTGCCATACATCCCCAGAAAGTTTGCATACCTCATTTAGACTTAAAGTTTGTATGTCTTGTACATAAAAATTAAGACTGATTGGTCGTACATCTAGGTTAGTGACACGCTTGACTTTTTCTAGAATATTTTATTAGCCTTGAGATTCCCTATATGTATTATGCCTACCAACACATCAAACTAAATAAAGTATAACACTTAGAATTTAGTTGCATTATGTGTGAAAGCCTAAACACTTAGAGTCTGTAACGACGGTGCTAATTTTCGTCACTTTGAACCTATGTATCTAAGACTTAACTCCTTTTCTGATATTCTCTTTTTTTGTATTTTTGTATTTTTCTCTCTTTTTTTCTTTTGTTTTTTTCATAAGAAAAAGCAGTAAACTAAGCTAACCTACTAACTTACTAAAAATAGAAACTTACTAAAAATAGAAACTTTCCTAAATTAGCAGATTACTGTAAAGAAAGAAATACTATGACTCTAAAAGAAAATAAACTTACTACTACTAAGGTCAAATTACTCTGGGTTGCGCATTCCATTCAGTTGAATTAAATACTCAAACCGTGACTTATCAAACGCTTTGGTAAATAAATCTGCATTATTATCTTCTGTTGCCACCTTTACCAGTTTGATTAAGTTCTTTTCAGCACAATCACGAATAAAATGATGCCTTATGTCTATGTGCTTTGTTTTACTGTGTTTAACTGGATTATTAGTTATAGCAATTGTAGATTGATTGTCTATCCTAATTGGAGTTTGAGTATAAGCCAAACCATAATCCCGCAATTGTTGTTGTATCCACAGAACCTGTGAACAGCAACTACCAGCAGCAACATACTCGGCCTCGCACGTTGACACGGCTACCGATGTTTGTTTCTTGCATTGCCAGGACACCAGTCTCCCTCCTAGGAACTGACAACCTCCAGTCGTTGATTTGCGCGTCAAGCTGCATCCTCCGTAGTCCGAATCTGTGAACGCCTCCAACTCTAGATCTCCCTCCGCGTGATACCAAAGTCCCAGCTTCGGTTTCGACTTGAGGTATCGTAGAATCCGCTTCACAGCTTTCATATGTATCTCCTTCGGATTCGCTTGAAACCTAGCACAAATACACACAGCAAACATTATGTCAGGTCTTGAAGCAGTTAAATACATAAGTGACCCAATCATGGCCCGATATAAAGTCGGATCCACATCGGAATCACTTTCAGTACCCGGCCCGAGATTATGATTCACTTGAATCGGCGTGCTGAAATGGGCAGTCAACTTTGTTCCTTCCATCCCAAACCGTTCCAATATGTCATAGACATACTTGGTCTGATGGATAAACATGCCTTCCTTCTTCTGGTCAACTTGTAACCCCAAAAAGAAATTCAACTCTCCCATAGCACTCATCTCGAACTTAGACTTCATAACCTTCTCCAAATCTTTGCACATCTGTTCGTCTGATGATCCAAAAATGATATCATCGACGTACACTTGTACCAAGATAAAGTGATCTCCCTTTCTATTCACAAAAAGAGTACTATCTATCCTACCCCTCTCAAAGCCATTTTCTAAAAGATGGTTGGATAGAGTCTCATACCATGCCCTAGGTGCCTGATGTAATCCATAAAGAGCCTTATCTAACCGATATACTCTATCAGGATATTTAGGATCTGTAAACCCGGGCGGTTGTTCTACGTACACCAACTCCTTCACTTTCCCATATAGGAAAGCACTCTTAACATCCAGTTGATATACCTTAAAGCCTTTGAAGGAGGCAAACGCTAGAAACAACCTAATGGCTTCCAGCCTTGCTGCTGGTGCAAAAACTTCGTTGTAATCGATTCCCTCCTCTTGGTTGAAACCCTTTACAACTAATCTCGCCTTGTTGCGCGTGACTATACCCCGATCGTCTCTTTTGCACTTAAAAACCCATTTGGTTCCTATTGCAATCTCCCCTCGAGGTAACGGAACTAACTCCCACACTTCTAGTTTCCTAAATTGTGAAAGTTCTTCCTGCATCGCTTCAACCCAGGAGTTGTCCTTAAGTGCCATTTGCACATTTTTGGGCTCTACTTGCGATATGAAACACGAATATAGACATGTATGATATGCCTCGGAGTCGTTTATCATCGACAACAACACAGTGTTGTTATTTACACTACTCCGAGTCCTCACACCCTCGTTAGGATTTCCTTGATGCTTTCTGTTGGATGGTTCTTGTTAATCCTAGAGGTCTCTATTTCGTCTACCCTTAGATTATCTCCTAAGTTGGATCCTATTTCACCTAAAGGGGGAACAGGCTTAGCTTCCACATTTTCTTCCTCACGGACGTTTTCCTCAGAGGCAGAACTTGATGCTTGAGTCTGATTCTCAGTGTTAGGTTCTTCTGGATTAGCAACTTCTGGAGACCCATCTACAGTCGCAGTAGGCTCGGACGTAGATTCGAACGTGGTCCTTGGAAAGATTTAGCCATCGTCGTTCAGATGTAACGTCGCCATGTCCTTCTCGATTGTACCTGCATTATCGTCCAAAGGAATGTTAAATGACTCAAATAACTTATCATAGTCAAATATCCATTCCGGACCAGTTTGGGGTTCATTTGTATAACTTGTGACTTCAATATTATACACAATCTCCACAGTACCACTCTTTTTGTTAAAAACCCGTTTGTTTGGTGAGTTTGGTACATAACCTAGGAAGTATCCTTCGTCAGCCTTTTCACCAAACTTCGGTTGATGTTTTGTTCTTAAAAGTGTGCATGGTACTCCAAACGGTTCGAATCCAGTTAAGTTAGGTGGCCTTTTATTCAAAATTTCATAACATGTTTTGTTCAATGATTTGACTGTAAGGACTTTATTTAAAATATGGCACGCGGTATTCACTGCCTCCCCCCAAAACATGGTAGGAAGCTTTGAATCCGAAAGCATAGTCCTTGCAGCCTCAATCAATGTTCTGTTTTTACGTTCGGCCACCCCATTCTGTTGTGGTTCATATGGGGCACTGAATTGATGCACGATGCCCTTTGATAGGCAATATACACCAATTACAGAGTTTTTAAATTCAGTCCCATTATCACTACGAATATGTTTAACCCTTGTTCCGTAGGAATTCTCCACTTGGTCTAAGAACCCGATGAGCTTTGCAGCCGTCTCGTCCTTCGTACCTAAAAACAAAAAACCCATGAAAACCGTGAGTAATCGTCAGTGATAACTAAGCAAAACCAACTACCTCCTATACTCCTTTTGTTGATAGGGCCGAAAAGGTCCATATGCAACAAATCGAATGTCGAGGTTATGGAGTTCAGCTTCTTGGACTTGTGTGTCTTTTTATGTTGCTTGCCCTTCATGCAAGGTAGACACTTGTCTTCAAACTGAAAGCTCTTCAGAGGCACACCTTGCACCAAACCATTCTTCGTTATGTAGTTCATTTTCCTTAGGTGCAAGTGAGCCATGCGTCTGTGCCACAAAACCGATTCCGTCTCCGAAGCTTTTGATAGTAAGCAGATCGGACCCATCGAATTATCTGGCTTGTTCATATCGAGCATGTACAAGTCATTCTTCCTTGGAGCCCGCATCAATATCCAATCTTCAGGTATCTTGAATCCCGACTTTAGCACTAACGCCTCAGTGTCAGTAAATAACACTGAGTTCTTCTTATCACAGATTTGAGAAACACTAATGAGATTATGAACCAGTTTATCAACGTGATAAACTTGATCCAAAGTAATCGTCCCATTAGTGACTTCTCCAGTTCCAGTGATATTTCCACCCTTGTTACCCGCGAATGATACGAATCCCCTATTACCCCCCTTGAAGTCTGTGAGAAGACTTCTTTTCCCCGTCATGTGCCTGGAGCAACCACTGTCGACGAACCACTTGTTGTTTGGACCGGTAGTTATCTCCTGCACATGAAAGAAAATAGGTTAGTTATCACGGGGAACCCAAGCCATGACTGACTTGGTAATACCATTCTCGTCCACATACGTGAACTCTTTCAAATACCCATCTCGCCTTTCAGGTGACTTGGGCCTTTGAACTGAATTCTGTTGTGGTGCCGAGTGATTTAGATTCACTCTTTGCCTCTGAGTAGGCATTTGTTGTGGTGCTCTAGAATAAGTCTTACTATAATGCATTTCAGACTGTGATCCCTGAGCTTTTACCGGAATATATTGTCTAACAGGAGTATGTGACCTAACTGGAGTGTGTGACCTGCTAGGTGTGGTGCTCCTATAGACTTGTTGAGGTGCTGACCTAGATTGATTAAGGACACGATTCGGTGAATTTGTCCTAACCACTTCTTTTGGTCCAACCTTAACCGGTGTTTGTTTCACAACAGGTTTTGGTGCGGCCTGCACAGTTTTCTCGGTACTCTGAGAACTACTCGTGCTCGCCACACTAGGTGAGGGCTTAACAGGTGTTGGGTTCACTGTCTTAGGGGTAAGTTCTGCTTTCCTATTTGGACAGTGAGAAGCAACATGCCCTTTCTCGTGACATCTAAAGCAAGACATCTTATCCATGGACTTTTTGGTTGGTCCCTTAGATCTAGGTGTCTCACTAGTGTCTACTTCCTTTGGTACATCTACAGTGTCTGTCTCTTCGACCTGGTCAGCCCATGAATTTTCTGTTTTCCTGCAGGTGTTTCACTGGAGGAAGACACAAATTTCACTTTCTTGACCTTGACAGTAGAGTCATCCACCTTAGGTGTATTTTCAACTTTAGGCTCAGGTGTAGGTTCAGGTAGGTCCTCTAAAACTACTGACTTGTCAGTTTTCTCCTGAGGCTGAGGCACATAGTTTGCGTTGAAAGGTGGAGGAATTTCGTGAAAACCTAGACCTACAGGCTTCTTAGACTGTCTTTGGGCATCTAAGACTTTTCCTAGGTTTAGGCTCGAATTCCTAAACTTTTCCAGCTTGCTATTTGCCTCTGCTACCTTAACCTTGGTCTCGGCTAGCTCTATGTCCTTGTCTTTCAGACTTTTGGTCAAGGCCTCTACGTGCTCATACATAAGCTCTATCCTAACACACTGCTCACTCAGTTTGACTTTTAGAACGATTACGTCTTGAGCATCAGCCTTAAGCTTTTCTTTTAAATCTTGTTTTATATCATTTAGGCTAGCGTTCTCAATTTTTAAGTTTTCATTTTGAGCAGCTATGGTCTTATGTGAGTCTAAGACTAGATTTAACCTATCGTTAGAACTAACACATAAAGCACATAATTCACGAAATAGAGAATAAGAAAGACTAACCTTAGAGTTATCAGATTCCACGTTGGCCATCTGAGCAGCAAACTCCAGCACGGTCTGATCATTCGCTTTCTCTACCCACATCGGACTGCTGTCCCGTGTGGTCTGCTCGTCTTCTTCACAACCATTCTCCATAACTTCAGCCATGAAAGCTCTAGCATTGGACTCAGGATGTGAACTCCAGTCATAGGTACTATCTAGCTGTCTGTCAGAGGTGACATTGGATATTAGACCCGCTAGATTGGCTTGACCAGATGAGGAACTCGGAAGGTATCTTTGTTGGGACTGATTTTGGTACTGTCCTTGATGCTGACTCTGTCCTTGGTATGTCTCTACCTTCGGTCTTTGACACTCCCTGGCGAAGTGTCCCAATCCCTGACAGTTGTAGCATTTGACCTTAGACTTATCAAATCCTATCCCTTTGTTGTTCATTTGCAGATTCCTCCCAGTTCGCTTAATGAATCTTTTAACCCTCTGGGTCACCATGGCCAATTGCCATTTAAGATCCATTTCCTCTAAGTCATCAGGGTCGACCTGATCGTAATCTTCATCCCAAAGAGCTGGGTCATTGATCTTCCCTTGAACACAATTTCCATAAGCGGCCAAAAACGAAGCAAGTAGATTCAGATGCTCTTCCGCTGACTTTGCGCTCATGGGCATCTTCGAATAGCTCTGACTGGTCGATGCCTGTTGGACCTGAGGTTGCGGTTCTTCCGATCTTCCTAACCCTAAGAACGCGCGATTTAGTGAGTCTTCGGACTCTGGTGGTGATGACGTTTCTCCGGTGAAAAACGCTGTAGCCCTCTTCTGATCAGCTGTCACTGATGATTTAGATGTCTTTCCAAAATACATTGCCGGATTTTGGACTTGCTCGTAATCAGTCTCAGCTTTAATCATCTCGAAGTGATATGCCCTCAACGTTCCCACGATGTCATCCAGTGATTGAGCATAGTATTTATCTTCATTCAGCTTAATCATTGCCACGTACATAGCCCATTTGGCTGGTAGGGCATCAAGAAGCTTGTTGTTCTTGTCACTGTCCGAGTACTCAATGCCATGACTTTCAAGCTCTGTTATCAGATGATAGAATCGTGTGATAATATCATCCAACTGTTCATCCTTAAGAGCCTTGAAAATCGCAAACTGTTGGGTCAACAGCTCTGTACGCTTTCTACGTACCCGTGGATTACCCTCACACCTTTTCTGGAGAGATTCCCAAAGTTCTTTCGACGTCCTTTGAGTCCGAAATGTGTGCAAGATATCTTGAGGTAACGCCATACGGATAATGGAGAAAGCCTTGTTTTCAGCTTCAAATAGTTTCTTGTCATCCTCTTTCATCATCTGGTATGACAGAACCTTTTGACGGCCTTCAACCTCAGATACTGGTGGAATGTACCCTTCATCAATGCACACCCACATGCGCATATCGTTGAATCGTACAAAATCCGTAAATCTGTCCTTCCACCAGTAGTAATCCTCAACTTTCATCAGCTTAGGTGGTGCATTGGCCTTCCCAACTTCGTGATCCATCTCAAGGAATTTCTGAAGGTTTGACATCTTTTCTGAAACAAATTGAATTTAGACTTAATTAATTTAATTCGAAACTAATGTGGATTAACTCTTTCGAATCTAGATAGATTCGAATGTAATTAGATTCCAATTTATTTGGTATTAAATTCGATTAAGTATTTTAATTCAATTAGATTCGAAATTATGTCAGATTCGAACAATTCCTTAGATTCGAAGATATGTCAGATTCGAAGGATTCCTTAGACTCGAAGACCCTTAGAATCGAAGGCACAACAGAATCGAAATTCAGCAGAATCGAAGCACAAACTCGAAACAGTAACAAACTCGAAACAAACTCGAAACAATATAGACTCGAGATCCAATTCGAATGTAGTAACAGATTCGAAACACCACAGACTCGAAACTGACTGAAATTGACTCGAAAGGAGCGTATTTTGGTTAGACTCGAGACTAAAGTGAAACCCTAATTACCCCTATAGATTCGAGCGCCGCAAACTCGAAAAACGGCTAACACTTTGATTTTTTGACGTTTTGCAGATTAAATCACTAATTTTCAAATGAAAAATAATGATTTCGATCAAAAACGTGAAAAACAACAAAGTGTTTCCCGAATATGAATTTGCTAAGCTCAAAAACACGTTTTTGAGAGAAAAACCGTCCAACTAGCGTCAAGAAACCTAGAATGTATCTGATGAACACGAAGAACACCACGAACACTCCGCAGTCTCTGATACCACTTGTAAGGTCTACCAATTCAAGATCTATCTAGACGCGGATCCGTTAACGAGTGCGGAATCCTCGTTGACGGTTAGACGGACAACTCTCAACCAACGGAAACACGGAGACTATTAGACGCTGAACGAACGACACACGAACGATCCTACGTACTAATTCTCTCCGAAACGGGACTCACCAAGCTGATAAACTCGAGATCGCCTATTGCTTAATTCCTCACGAATTCTGCCAAAGGTCTACTAATGATTCGAGTCTATCCCTAATTATAGACCCAGATTCGAGTCTGTTGTGGGCCAACCTCGAATCTGGCCTAAGGCCCATTCGAATCTGTCCATCTGACAGATTCGAATCTAGCCCATTCGAATCTAAGGATACATTCGAATCTATCACAGATTCGAATGCCTTCCTTAACCTATTCGAATCTAGCCAAATACACTTAAACACTTAAGTGATGAAACTTATGTTTTAACTTATGCTTGACATAATCTTTGACCTTTATGTTTGAACTTCTTGTAATATGTTACATCAAGTTCAAACACACAATCAATAACAGACAAACACATATTAAACATATATATCAATATACTGGATAACTCAGAATATTACCTAAATCATAATGCAAATCGATTAGACTGCTATCGTCACACAGGGTGTACCAACAAAACCTATTTTCATCAAGAGGTTTGGTGAAAATGTCTGCAAGCTGTTCATTAGTGGAAATAAAACTTACCTCCACATTACCTTTCTGAATGTGATCCCTGATGAAGTGATGTCTGACTTCAGTATGCTTTGTTCTTGAATGAAATACTGGATTGTTGGAGATGGCTATGGCACTTGTGTTATCACACAGAATAGGAGTTTTCCTATACACAAGGCCATAATCTTCAAGCTGATGCTGCATCCACAGAATCTGCCAACAGCAGCTTCCAGCAGCAATGTACTCAGCTTCAGCAGTAGAAGTGGACACTGGGTTCTGCTTCTTGCTACTCCAAGTGATCAACTTTCCACCAAGGAGTTGACATCCACCTGTTGTGCTTTTCCTGTCTAGCCTGCAGCCTGCAAAATCAGAATCTGAATAACCTGTTAGTTCAAGGGTGGAGTCTTTGGGATACCAAAGACCCAAACCTGGTGTACCCTTCAGGTATCTGAAGATTCTTTTAACAGCAGCTAGATGAGATTCCTTTGGATCAGCTTGGAACCTAGCACACAAACAGGTGGCAAACATAATATCAGGTCTACTAGCAGTTAAGTATAGCAAGCTTCCAATCATGCCTCTGTAAGCTGTTACTGAAACAGCTTTTCCACTGGCATCAGCATCCAATTTTACATTAGTTGCCATTGGGGTTTTAATAGGAGAGCTTTGATCAAATTTGAACTTTTTTAATAGATCTAAAGTGTACTTTCTTTGATTTATAAAAGTCCCAGTAGAGGTTTGTTTAACCTGTAATCCTAAAAAGAAAGTAAGTTCTCCCATCATACACATTTCATACTTAGCTTTCATGAGTAATGAGAAATTCTTGCACAACTGCTCATTAGTAGAACCAAATATTATATCATCCACATAAATTTGAACAAGCATAATGTCAGATTTCACTTTCTTTATGAACAGTGTAGTATCCACTTTACCTCTGGAATACCCATTGCTCATAAGGAACTCAGTAAGAGTGTCATACCAGGCTCTAGGGGCTTGTTTGAGACCATAGAGAGCTTTTTCCAACTTATAGACAAAACCTGGTTGTTGTTCATTTTCAAAACCTGGAGGCTGCTTGACATAAACTTCTTCTTGCAGCTTCCCATTTAAAAATGCACTCTTCACATCCATTTGAAATACCTTAATGCTCTTATGAGCAGCGTAGGCTAGATACAAATGAATTGCTTCTAGTCTGGCCACTGGAGCAAATGTTTCATCATAATCAATTCCTTCCTCTTGTCTGTAGCCCTGAGCAACCAGTCTTGACTTATTTCTAATGACATGACCTTGCTCATCCATCTTATTCCTGAAAACCCATTTAGTGCCAATTATAGTTTTACCTTTAGGAGCAGGGACCAGCTTCCATACCTTGTTTCTCTTAAACTGATTGAGCTCTTCTTGCATGGCAGTGATCCAATTGGCATCTTTTAATGCTTCATCAACCTTCTTTGGCTCCATTAGTGAAACAAAGCTAGAGAACATACAAAAGTTTCCTAAGCTGTCCCACCGTGTTTGTATCCCTTTGTTGATGTCACCAATTATTTGATCATTGGGGTGACACCTGATCCACTTAGGATCATTTTTCAATGATGATTCACCTGAGTTGTTAACATCTTCAGCAGGTCCTGTTGAACAGCTCTCAAGATTTTCAGACACACTGTTGTCTTGAGCCTGTTCACTTGTTGAACATGTCTGACCACTGTTGAACATATCAGCAGAGGAACTGGGAAAATCAGCATTGATAGGTTCAGGACATGCAGTTGTAATTAAGTCAGTACATTTATTCACACAGGATGTATTGACATAATCATCATCATGTCCATCATGATTAACAGGTTCCACACAGGGTGTAGTGGAAGATTTTGAGTCCTCTTCATTGTTTGAATGCATCTAATCATCAAAGTTAAGTTCTCCTGAAACTGATTCAGGAACAGCTTTGGTGAAAGCATTCTTGGACTCTTCAAAGGTGACATTGATAGATTCATCTATCACCTTTCTTTTGTTGTTGTATACTCTGTAGGCTTTAGAGATAGCAGAGTAGCCAACAAACACACCTTCATCAGCTTTAGGTTCAAACTTTGTCAGTTGGACCCTCTGATTCAGAATGAAGCAAGGACACCCAAACACATGGAAGTAACTGACATTTGGTTTCCTCCCTTTGAGTAGCTCATAAGGAGTCTTGTTCAACCTTTTTACCACTAAGGATCTGTTTTGAGTGAAGCAGGCAGTGTTGACAGCTTCAGCCCAGAATGATGAAGGTAAACCTGATGCACACAGCATGGTTCTAGCAGCTTCAATAAGAGTTCTGTTTCTCCTTTCAGCAACTCCATTTTGTTGTGGAGTTCTTACAGCTGAAAAGTTTTGAGTGATTCCTTTCTCTTCACAGAAGTCTTCAAGAGTACTGTTTCTGAATTCAGTACCATGATCACTTCTAAGCTGCTTCACTTGAGCATAGTTCAACATCTCCATCTTTTTCACAAATCCAATAATTTCTCTAGCAGCCTCTCCTTTACTCTTCAGAAAGATCACCCATGTGTACCTGGAGAACTCATCAACCATTACTAGAGTGTATCTTCTTCCTCCTAGACTTGGGACATTTACAAGTCCAAACAAGTCCATGTGGATTAAGAAGAGTGGAGTATCAATAGAAAAATTATGTTTGGATTTAAAATATGTTTTCCTCTGCTTGCCTTTTTCACAAGCTGTGCAGAGTTTATCTTTAACAAAGGTTATAGAGGGCAAACCTGTCACCAACTCTTTCTTACAGAGTTTATTGATGTTCTTGAAGTTCAGATGTGACAGCCTTTTGTGCCATAACTAGTTTAAGTCTGCATTTGTTCTTGTGAGAAAGCAGGTTTCAGTTGTGGAATCAGCAGATTGCATGTCCACAACATATACACCTTTCTTTCGTTGAGCACATAGCACAACTTTGCCTTGGGGATCCAATATGTAACCCAGGTGCTCATCAAAGTTAACCTTGTAGCCAGCATCACACAGTTGGCTTATGCTAACAAGGTTATGTTTTAGCCCAACCACATAGGCAACTCTTTTGAATACTGCAGCACCAGCTCTAAGAGTTCCATATCCCTCAGTGGATCCCTGTACATCGTCACCAAATGTGACTTTTGGCCCTTTTTCAGACCTGAGATCCCTCAACAATTCTTTACAACCTGTCATGTGCCCTGAGCAGCCACTGTACAAGTACCAAACCTGGGAAGGTTGTTTTTCTTGCAGAGTGATAAGAGAGATATTAGTCATATTTAGGGGAACTCATCAGAGAGATGAGTTCTCCTACTTCATCAACATTTGTTGATGGACTCATAATATCCACACTAATATTCCCAATTTGAATGGTGTCAGCTTGGATACCATTTTTATTGACTGAGATGTTTCCAACACTGCTTGTAACAGCTGTGAGAGAACTATCAGAGTCAACAGGCATCATGTCCTCAGGTTCAGGACAGTCTTTGGCCAGATGTGTCTTCTTCCCACATTTATAACATTTTCTCTTTTTAGTATTTTTGGAAGAAGAACTTTCAGAAACACATTCTGAGTTATTTTTGTTGATTCTTTTAGCAGTTTTAGCAACTTTATTACTATTTGATGAATCAACAGCTTGAGTGGAGGTTTCAAAAGTCACAGCTTTGTTTGTCTCTTCTTTCCTCCTTTTAGGAGGACAAATGTCAAAGACAGGAAGCTTAATTGGCTTTTGAACTTCCACAGGTTTGGGAAACTTATTCCCATGTTTCTCAGGTTGAGCAATGGCTTTGCCTTTGTCACTACTGAGACGTGATTTATGCTGCCTATCAACATAATCATTGTTTCTGGTTTTGAAAAACTTATTTTCATGTAAAACCAGTTTACCACTATGATTAGTAAACTTATTAGAAATCACAGCAGGTTTGCTTTCAACATGAGAATTGCCCTTGTTGAAGACAGACTGCTTAACTTTTGAAAACTTGTTTTCAAAATGTTTAGCATCAAAAGGATTGTTATATCTTTTACCATCAGCTTTGGACACAGAACCTGTTTTGTCAACAGGTTTAATATCCACAGCTGTAGTTTGGACATGTTTTCCTTTCTTTTGCTTGTGTGAATCAGCAGAGCACTTAGCAGGCTGGATTGATGGAGAACATATTCCAACACCAGCTTTTGAGCTAGGTTCACACGAGCTGTCAGTATTTTGAGGCCTGACAAACCTGTTTGTTGAAATTAGTTTACCATTCACTTTTTGAACAAAAGTGTTTGGAAGCTCACCAAGAGTGGATAAATCTTCTTTCAGATTATTAATCTCAACAATGGAAGCTGCTGTGTCAAGATCCCCTCCAAGATAGGCTTGAATTTGTGCAGGGATCTGTTGACTTATACAATGGCTGACTTTTTGTGCAGATTGGCACAAAGAGTCAACTATCTTTTGAATCTTAGCATGCTTTATATCTGTTTCTCTCTTTTCTTCCAGTAAAATAGAGTTGATGTGTTTTAATTCATCAAGCTCAGTTTCCAACTTATGGAAACTGTCCAGTTTACTGGATTTAGTTTTAAGATCTGTTTTAAGCTTGGAGATTTCAGATGATAAAGCATCATGCTTCTCAACAGCAGCTTTCAAATCAACTAACATATATTCAAACATCTTAATTTTTTCTTCAGAACTGTAAGCCATAAAATTTTGTACCTTATACATCATTGTAGGATTCCAGTTCTCTAAGCTGCTGAAAGCTTCAGCTTCAGCCATATCCTGTTTGAAACTGCTTGTTGATGGGACATCAGTGTTGGCCATCAGACATTGATTGTCTTCTTCAACAGATGATGAATCAGATTCCTCCCAATCACAAGTCTCTGCCATGAGTCCCTTTTGGCGGTTGGAACCCACTGAATTTTCCAACTTCCTCAGCTTAGCCATGGCCATGAGGTACTTAACCCTATAACCATCATCTTTGTTTGTCTTGTATGGTTTGGATGACTGTCCAACAGCTTTTGACACACAGTCAGCAGCTATATGGCCAGTTTTGCCACATTTGAAGCACTCAGCCTTGGATTTATCAAATGCCTTCTTTTTGCCAGCACCTGAACTTCCTTGCAGCATGTTTCTTCCAAACCTTTTCTTGTTGAACCTTTTGACAAGCATAGCTATTATTTGCTCATCATCCTGTTCAGCAAGATCTGCATTATCTTCCTCATCTGACACCTCTTCCGTGTCATCATCCTGTTGATCAGGTTGAGTGAACACATCACTCACCTGACTCACAGACTGTCTCACATTAGCCACAAAGGCTGCACCTCTTTTAGACATCTCCAAGGCATTTCTCTTCTGTTGCCTTGACTGTTCATCATTTAGTAAAGATCCATACAAGTTGACAAGATCCATACTTCTGATTGTTCCTGAATTTCTTAAAATTGTTGAAAAGTAATTCCATTCTTCAGGAAGGATGTCCAAAAACTTATTCACCAGAGTAAGGCTGTCCTTAGTGATCCCAACAGCTTTGAGATCATTCACAAGAGCAGTAAACCTGGTGTAGGTTTCTGTGAGAGTCTCCTTTGGTTTTGCAAAGAAGAGTTCATACTGTCTAACAAGATTGTTAATCCTGTTATCCAGTGTGATTGTGGGTCCATCATAGACGGTACACAAAGTATCCCACATCTCCTTAGCAGTCTTCATCTTCTCAACCTGTTTGAACACATCATCAGGCAAGGAGATGACTAGATTGTTTCTGGCCTTTGCATCAAGAGCCACCAATCTTTTGTCTTCATCAGACCATTGAGCTTTTGCTTTCTCAAATGTTCTGATCTCAGGAGCTGCTCCTTCAACAGCAGGAGTTATTGTTGTAACAGAGGTTGGCACATATGGACCCTCCATTACAATTTCTGGTAGTTGTACATCCAGATTCTCTAGGTAGAGCATCATTCTGAACTTCCAACCAGAAAAGTTCTAATGATTGAACTTTGGAGGTTTTCCCATCGAGCCATTGTCATAGTATGAAGAATTTGCAGCACTGTTGTCCATGGAAACTTGGGAAAATGAGAGATCTAGAATGACACACACTCTAACCTGCTCTGATACCAGTTGTAGGTCCCGAGAGGTTCCCAAAGTATATAGCTTTAAGCTGTAGAGGGGGGGTGAATACAGCTATTTAAAAACTACACACAATTTTCTCAATGTTTGTATGTATTATTAACAAATGTTAATTACAAACAAGCTTGAATGCGGAAAGGTTCAAGCGGAGATGACAGATACAACAGTATGTTCACTAGTCTAAGACAGACTCAAACTAGTTTACAATGAATACACTCACTAAGAAGCACTCACTGTGTTTACAAGACTTAGAGGGACAGCTTATGTAGAACAGCTTGGACACAAAGAAACTGTATTACACAGGCAGGCTTGCATGCATGAAAAACACACTTGCACGTTCACTCTTGGCTTCAGCACTTAGCTTTTTGGCTTACCTTCTTTCTGACCTTAGAAGCTTCCTTTTATACTCACTCAGAGGATCTAAGAGAAACTTCTTCATTGGACGGAATGAAAAAGGAGAAGTCTTGTTTGAAAAGACAACATAACTTTTCTGCACTTTTCTGAAAAGCAGACTTGTCTTTACATGTGCAGAACTTTTGTCTTTTCACTTTGTCTACTGTTGCATTGCCTTTAACCAATTTAGGAATGTCAACTTTGCGTCTTTCATCCTTGTAAAGGCCTATTTTGATATAAGAAAAAGGTCTGTCACCCTTTTTCAAATATCCTTTTGTCTTCATGTAACAGAACAGCGTGGGCAGGCTGAGCAGTTCTGTTTTCCACTTTGTCTTCGACTTTGTAAACTGATCTTGTAGCCAAAGACAATACATGATGACTTGGAAACGTATTCCATAAAGTGTTTAGCCTGTTCACAAAGAACAGGTTCTGTTCACAAAGAACAGAACACTTGAAAAATGCCCAAGCTGCTCACCAGTGTAGAGCAGCGTAGACAGTTTATGTCCAGCCTGTTCAGCAGACAGAGCACCTTGGACAAACGGTCTTAGTTGCAACACATGCAACACATAGACCAGCTTTTGACTGATATTGCAAATCATTTTCAGGTTTCAATAAGGCATATAACAGGCCTTAAATTCAACCTTCAAATGCATCAACAGGTTTGATTAGTAATCTCCCCCTCAGATGTAGAACAGGTTTGACTGAGGCCTTTTTGTGCCTAACAATGCCACTCTTACCCGATTACGTGCCACGTATGCTATAGAGGTTGCTAACGGAAAAACACTTAAAACAAATAATATAATTCGAGGATGCTCCTTAGAATTAGTAGGTCAACTATTTGAAATAGATTTGAATCCCGTCAAACTGGGGAGTTTTGACGTGGTTATAGGCATTGATTGGTTGTCGAAAAACCATGCGGAAATCGTGTGTGACAAGAAGACGGTGAGCATACCCTTGGCCAACAAGAAGGTCCAAGGTGAACGAAGAAACACCAAAGTAAGCATCATCTCCAGCCTTAAGACCCTGAAGTATCTGCGAAAGGGTTGTCAAGTAATTTTAGTCCACATGACGAAGAAGGAGTCGAAGGAGAAGCAGCTCGAAGATATTCCTACTGTCTGTGATTTCCCCAACGTCTTTCCAGATGCCTGGACTCCAACCATCAAGACAAGTTGAATTCCAAATCGACTTAGTGCCAGGTGCAGCACTAGTGGCATGAGCTTCATACCGTTTAGCCCCATCAAAAATGCAGGAATTGTCCAATCAGCTATAGGAGCTATTGAATAAAGGGTTTATCAGACCGAGTTCCTCACCATGGGGAGCTCCAGTTTTGTTCGTAAAGAAGAAGGATGGAACCTTCAGGATGTGTATCAACTAACGGGAACTAAATAAGTGGACCATAAAGAACCGCTACCCTCTCCCAAGGATCGATGACCTATTTGAAAAACTCCAAGGGTCGAGCTTCTATTCGAAGATCGACCTGAGGTCTGGTTACCACTAGGTTAGAGTCCGTGAGGAGGATATTCCAAAGACGGCTTTCAGAAACGACTATTTTGTGCAGTTCGCCTATTTTGTCCTTACCTAAAGGAATTGAGAATTTTGTAGTCTACTAGATGCTTCACACATTGGTTTGGGATGTGTGTTAATGCAGAAGGATAATGTCATAGCTTATGCTTCACAACAACTTAAGGTTCTTAAGGTGAATTACACAATGCATGACTTAGAGCTGGGAGCAGTAGTTTTTGCCCTCAAAATTTGGAGTCATTACTTGTACGGTACGAAGTGTAATGTATTCACAGATCATAAGAGCCTCCAACACATCTTGAATTAGAAATAGTTGAATATGAGACAGTGTCGTTGAAAGGAGCTATTAAGTGATTACGACTGTGAGATCCATTATCACCCAGGGAAAGCTAATGTGGTCGTCGAGTCTCTGAGCCGAAAGGAACGGGCTAAGCCGTTAAGAGTACGAGCCTTAGTCATGATCATTTAGCCAAACCTTCCTTCCTTAATTCATGATGCGCAAATTGAAGATGCTAAGGAGGAAAATGTGAAGAATGAAGCCTTGAGAGGAATGGATACACAGTTTGAGATAACGGCTAATGGGACTCGATACTTCATGAACAGACTCTGGTTACCCAACTTTGGTGGAGTAAGAAAGATGGTCATGGATGAAGGACACAAATCATGATATGTCGTTCACCTCGGATCCGATAAAATGTATCATGACCTCAAGGAGCTGTACTGGTGGCCTAACATGAAAGTCGAGATTGCCACATACGTCAGCAAGTGTTTAACATGCTCCAAGGTTAAGGCAGAACATTAGAAACCCTCGGGGTTATTGCAGCAACTAGAGATTCCCTAATGGAAGTGGGAATGGATAACCATCGAGTTCATAACGAAACTGCCGAAGACAACCAGTGGGTACGATACAATATGGGTAATAGTCGACCGCCTGACAAAATCTGTGCATTTCCTACCGATCAGGGAAACCGACAAGATGAATAAGTTGGCTGAATTCTGGCTCAAATCTACGTCAAGGAAGTCGTCTCTAGGCATGGAGTGCCTGTTTCAATCATTTAAGATAGAGAGAGTAGATTTACATCCAGATTTTGGCAATCGTTACAGCGAGCTTTGGGTACAAACTTGGACATGAGTATCGCATATCACCCTCAAACCGATGGTCAGAGCGAAAGAACGATCCAAACCATAGAAGATATGTTAAGAGCCTGTGTAATTGAATTTGGGAAGAGCTGGGATACTCATTTGCCTTTAGTGAAGTTCTAGTACAACAACGGCTATCACACGAGTCTTAAGGCTGCTCCATTTGAAGCAATGTACGGACTGAAATGTCGATCACCTCTCTGTTGGGCCGAAGTCGGGGATACTAAAGTTACGGGCACAGAGATTATACTCAAGACCACCAGAAAGATAGTGCAGATACAGAATCGGTCAACAGCTGCTCGCGATCGTCAGAAGAGTTATGCAGATGTAAGGAGAAAATCTCTGGAATTCCATGTGGGTGAAAGAGTATTGCTGAAAGTCTCGCCATTGAAGGGCGTGATACGATTCGGGAAACGAGGAAAGCTAAACCCTCGTTACATAGGGCCATTCAAAATTCTAAAGAGAATTGGTCCTGTAGCCTATCGGTTAGACCTAGCATCAGAGCTTAGCAGTGTGCACAATACCTTCCATGTATCAAACCTGAAGAAGTGTTTTCCAGATGAAACAATTGTTATTCTCTTGGAAGAGATTTTACTTAATGATAAACTTCATTTTGTCAAAGAGCCGGTAGAGATCATGGGCCGTGAGGTGAAGACATTGAAGCACATTCGCATTCCCATTGTCAAAGTCAGATGGAATTCCAGACGTGATCCAGAATTCACCTGGACCAGATCTAGTAGAAGTACCCTCACCTCTTCTCAAGTGACAAGACCCCCGAGGAAACGAGAGAAAATTTCAGGATGAAATTCCCTTAACATAGGGAGACTGTAACAATCGACACCAAACCAGGTTAGCATTTTGTCATTTAATCAATAGTCATTAGCAATTAATCAAAGTGATTAACAAGTTCTCCGATGAAACGACAAAGAAACTAATCCGATCAAATTACGATATGATAAATTAATTCAACTAGGTTGCATAATATAATTAAGATTAGTAACATTAATTATGCATTAACAATCATTCATATCTTAATTATGCAAGACAAAAATAATTTGTTTAAACTAGTGTATTTCATAAGTATTTATGAAATTACATAAAAAAAATACAAGAATACATCTTGTAATACTTTTGTAAAAAAATATAAAAACCTTTTTAAACCCTCCTATGGCCGGCCACCATAGGAGGTACAACCTCCATTTGACTTTCAAATTTCTTAATCCATAACTCATGCACCATCACAATCACATCTTCTTCCATCACCATCTCCCTTTCATTTCACTTAGATTACACTCTAACTCCATTCCTTCCATCATTTCAAGATCACTTTTTCCATCTATAATAGAGACCCAATTCATTCTTTCATTTCCACACCATCAAAGAGCAAGAATCACTCTCTTTCTCTCCTCCTTGAGTCCGGCCACACACACACATTTCACACATCTTTTTCTTCCGGTGTTCTTCAATATTCAAGGAAGTTTTGGTGCAACAATAATTCAAGAACACTTCTCCTACTCATTTGCATTCATTTCTTCATCAAAAGTAAGTAAACACTAACCTAAACACTTCTTTTATTTATTAGTCTTGCATAATATATAATCACCAACAAAAACAGGTTGCATATAAAGTGAAACTTATGAACATCTAGTTTTTATTTTAAAGTTGTTACTACAAATGTGTTTATAAAACTATAAACACATAATGTAGGCATAAAGGTTGCATTAGAAGATCTAATGCAACTTTTAAATTATAAGGTTACATATTTGATTGAAAATGGCAACATATATAAGAAAGGTTACCTTTATTATAGGTTAAAAGTAACCTTTATTTTAAAAGGTTGCATATGTCTAAAGTAAATGCAACTTTTTTTCAAAAAGTTACATCTAAAATGTTATTGTAATTTTATAATTTTATGTTTTTTATAAAATAAAATATATAACTATTTTACATTGTCAACCTTTTCATTTGATTAATAAATCTATTTAATCTAAATATTATAATTATTTTATTTATATATAAGTATTATTCAAAATACTTTATAAATTTAACTCAGTAACCTGTTGTATTCATTATGTAATTTCATCATCAACAATTTGAAATATTAAGAAAATTTTTAAAATTTTAAAAAAGATGAAAAGGTCTAACAATTTAAACAAGATAAAAGATGAAAAGATATTAAAAAAGGTCAGAAACCTTTACCCGCCAACGTCGACTGCCTCTTCAGAACCCGATCGCCTGTTCGACTCCCTCAAGCATCGACTCCTTCAACGTCGTCTCCCTCAAGCGTCGTCTCCCGCCGGTGCTTTCTTAGGTATGTCACCGGTGCTCTACCTCAATCTAGTGCTAATATGTGATTTAACGTGGGTACCATGTGGTGTCTGTATATGTGTGACGGCCTGAAGGCCAAAACCGCAAGAACCGAGTAAAAAAAGATTAAATTGATGCGTAAATCCCATAGCAAACATAATTTCTAGCATCAATGATCCTTATTTAGTTTTTAATTAGAGTTTTTGTTGAGGAATTTGGTGCTGAAATCACAGCAGGGACCGAAGGTCAGGGAGACATAACTCTCGGACCTGACCACGGCTTTCCTTGGTGTGCTTGCTAAGCCTTTAGTTTTACTTGGTGTTTTAATTGTGAAAAGGCTAGGGAAATGGGTTTGGAAAATGGTTTTTGTTGAGTTGACAAAACTTTTGTCAAACCCTTTCGAGAAAAGAGTTTCTGTCATTTGTGTCTCCCCCGCTTGCTATCAAATTTGCTGCTGAATGACAAACCTGTAATTGGTTTTCATTGCTGGATATATGTGATGCTCTTTAGGTTTTTCGTGTGTTCCCTACATGACACAAGAACGAACTCCATTACTCGATAACGGTAGCATGAAACAAAACCCAGTTTAAACACCAAGACTACTTTCTGTACTCACACTTGAGAGCGTGAGAAGTTGTAATTCCAGGCGATTGATTAATACAAACAAACACTAAGAAATAAGCAGTAGTACCTCAGATCATTTAGCAGGGAAATGTAGTAATATCATAAGTAGAGAAACCAAATGGTTCCTGAGGATAAACTAACCAACAAAATGGTCATCCGCCTCGCATATGAGCACCTAATTCGCCAAACTGGTCATCAGGTTCTACGGTGTCCTCAGATAAGCGAACTGGATCCAGTTTCTATTTTAGGACATCAATGGAATTAATCACCAACTGCGACGCTTTAATTGCACCCGTTGATTCGACTGTGAATATGAAACCTTCTTGTTTTGCATAGATTTCCATAAGTCCTGGTTTCCCCATCGCTCCCACTTTCTTCAGCACTTCCACTATAAAAAGCCTTTAGTTGCGAATGTATGTACCTGATGTTATATCAGAATACACTATAAAAAGCCTTTACACACACACTTAGCTTTCCTAGGTACAATATTTAAAAGGAAATAACTCATATTTTGTGTTACAAGACATCCTGGATCTTCCATTTCCTTGCAAACAAACATACGCACACAATCTGCACGTTATTTTCTTTTTTATTTCCATTCACAGCAGCAAATAAAGGAGATTAAAGGCGAATTCAGGTTTCTAGTTGATGTATAAACACATACATATCATTTTTATTCCATGGCCAAAGGCCATATGGCCTTCTTGTCCCTTAAAACCGATTAAAAACAAGAGAATGGACAGCAAGAACAATACCTCATTGTTTCTGATTTTATTTTCAAAACATGGATTTAATCATTAAGAATGCTTTCTTAATCGATTGAACAACAAATATAAACATGCATGCACTTAAATAGGAATGTGTAAAGCACTAAAATTACCTTGATTTCTTTTTTATTGTAGCTTGATGTCTTGCTTTGAAGTATATCTTTGATTCTTGAATTTTTATATATTTTTTGTTTGCAACTTTAATGAATTCTTGATGAAAACATGTATATAAGTAGTTACGTGTGTTATGTACTTGTATGAGATTGACCATAAGCAACACTACGTTCCACATCCCATGTTGCATATGCTTATTACTATAGTTTAATCTTGCTATAAACTCCACGATATTAGACATATGGGAAATGTTAGAGATTGGATGCATTTACCTAGAAGGTTACCAGAATTTGAAACTGGAGTTATTGAATTCCTTAATGCTTCATTTGCTAAGGCATCCAATGGAGGTTAAATTTATTGTCCCTGTAAAAGGTGCAAAAACCGCTATTGGTATCGAAGAGATTAAGTATTCGATCATTTAAAAGGCCATGGATTTGTAGACAACTACTATGTATGGGTTTTTCATGGAGAAAGACCCTCATAAGAAAGATCGAATTTTGCACAGATGATAATGAAGCAGATATGCATGACCATTTTTATGAGTTATTGGATGATAGGTTTAGAGATACCATAGAGGATACAACTACAGTGAATGAAGGCTTAAATGAAGAGGCTAAAAAGTTTTACAGACTGGTGGAAAACGAAAAGCAAGAGTTGTACCCTGGGTGAAAAAGCTTTTTGAAGTTATCTTTCATCATTAGACTTTTCTTGTTCAAGAAACTCCATGGGCTTAGTATCGTGGCATTTGATGATCTCTTGCAACTTCTAAAAGAGATGATTCCAGAGGCAAAACTTCCAGCTAGTTTTACTAAAGCTATAAATACTGTAAGGGATTTGGGGCTTGATTGTAAGAAGATTCTTGCATGTCCAAATGATTGCATGTTATATTGGAATGAGTATGAACATGATGATACGTGCCACATTTTCCACACTTCTAAGTGGAAACAAATAATAGAGAAACAATGGAGCAAACATAAGAACGAACACTCTAAAAAATCCTCAAATGTTCCAGCGAAGGTGGTGTGGCATTTCCCCTTAAAACCAAGGCTACAAAGACTTTTTATGTGTTCAGAAACAAGTAAACATATGACATGGCATGATGAAGGACGTCCCAAAGATGGAAATCTACGACATCCTGCTGATGGGGAAAGATGGAAGAAATTAGATTCTTTGTATCCTGATTTTGCCAAGGAACCAAGAAATGTGAGGTTGGGGTTGTCAAGTGATGGATTTAATCCATTTCGGACAATGAGCATTGCTCATAGCACATGGCATGTGGCTTTGGTTAACTATAATTTGCCTCCGCGGATGTCAATGAAACAAGAATACCTCATGTTGTCTTTGTTAATCCCTGGACCTGAATCACCAGGTAATAACATTGATGTTTACTTGCAACCTTTAATTCAGGAGCCGAAGGAATTATGGGTTGATGGGTTGGATACATACGACAAATCTAAAGATGAGACCTTTAAGACATTTGCAGCCTTAACATGGACGATTAGTGATTTTCAGGGTTATTCAATGTTGTCAGGGTGGAAAACAAAAGGAAATTTGCATGTCCATGTTGCAACCATGAAACTAGTTCACTGTACTTGAAACATAGTAAGAAGACATGCTACATGGATCATCGAAGATTTTTAGATGGTCAACACCCATGGCGGCATAATAAGAGTGCTTTTAATGGTGAAATTGAGTAGAGGATTTCTCCAAAACCTCTTTCAGGTGTTGAAGCTTTGAGAGAGTTGTCAGATTTTCAAAATCTCTTTGGAAAGAGGCAAAGGAAGAAAAATGATAGCTCTTGCCCATGGAAGAAAAGGTCAATATTTTTTGAGTTGCCATATTGGCAATGTAATGCATGTCAGCATAATCTTGACGTGATGCACATCGAAAAAAAATGTATGTGACAATGTGATGGCGACTTTGTTGCATACTAGTGGGAAGTCGAAGGATCATGCAAAAGCTCGATTTGACCTTCTAGAATTGGGCATCAAAGAAAGGCTTCAACCAGAACATTCAAATGATGGCGAGCACGTTCTCTACTAGAAAGCATGTTTTTCTATGTCATCAAAAGAGAAAGCCATTTTTTGTCGCGTTTTGAAGGAAACAAAATTTCCTTATGGGTGTGCATCAAATATTGCACGTTGTGTTCATCCTTCAGAATGGAAAGTATCAGGTTACAAGAGTCATGATGCTCACATCTTGTTGCATTACTTGCTTCAAGTTGAAATGAGAAAATCATTACCCAAGCATGTTGCGATCCCATTGATTAGCTTGGGTTCATTATTTCGTAGCTTGTGCAGTGATAAGTGTATACTTTATATGGTTTCTAAGTCATCTTATGATCATTTTAAGCACCGATACTTTGTAAAATCCATATTTACTCCAAGTTTGTATTTCAGGGCGAAGATGATAAAAAGAAGCAATCCGAGAGATTTCAGAGCAAACCGGGTTGAGGGGGCGCAGGCCTACGCCACCCTGCACTCCACATAGCGCCCAAACTTTCCAGATACGTTCCAGCACACGCCAGCTAAACCCTAGCCGCATCCGGGTGCAGGAGGCGCAGGCTTGCGCCTGGGCTGTGCTAGTGCAGCGTAAAAACGCGTTTCTCAACCCTGGAAACCCTAATCTCGACCTCCCTATAAATACAAGTCGAGGGGCAGCTTTGGAGAGAAGCCCGACGTGTGTCAAAGTGTGCCGAAGCCCTGCCGGAGTGGATCTACGATACGAGAACGAAGACGGTGGTTCGCAAGCTACCCAATGGCTCAGATCTGTGATTATGACGAGCATACGATGAGCGGCTAATCCCATTAGCCGTTTGCGGAGTATCTACAGCTAAGTTTGATCTTCCTTAATTTCTATGTTTTGATGTATTCGTATTAAGCGAGATGTATTATGTGTATGCAAATGATAAACATTTGGCTATGATTATGATTATGTGTTGCAATTGGTAGAAGCAAGATAGTTTATCATGGTGTTATTATTCGTGCCGAGTCAATTAGTTTAGGGATTAAGACGAGTACTAATGTTGCATATGCTATGCCGTGAGTTATTGGTTAAAACACGTTTGATTAATTTAGTCGTGCAACTGATTATGTCTATGTGATCGGTGCATGAAATTATAGTGAGTAATACTTATGCCATGGTGATTCCGTGAATGGTTTTTCGTATCTTGATTGTTTATCTTCTTCGTTAGTTACTTCGCTCTTAATTTTAGTTACAAGCACTAGCATATCATTACTCTATACAAATCATTCAAATCCACAAATTCACAACTTAAATGCTTTCAATAAAGTTCTAAGGCTAATAACTCAATCCTAATTACGACCACACTCCCTGTGGATTCAACCCTTACTTCTCTAGCTAAATAGTGGATTTAAGGACTAATTCTGCGGGTCACAACGACGGCCCATCAGGCTTTTGGTGCCGTTGCCAGGGAGTGTAATGGTAGTTTAGGTTTAAAGTTAGTTTATTGCCTTAGTTTTAAGTAATTAAGTTTAAGTTCCTTTCTTTGTTTATTTTTAGTCTCTATTTTTTTATAATTATTAAAAATCAAATAAAAAATTTTAAAAATTCAAAAAGGTAATTGTAGTCCTCTACTTTACCACCAAAAATATTAATTTAATTAAAATATTCTATTTAAGTATTTTATTTAGTGTATGCACACACGTCGATCGGCTAAAGGATTGCCGCCACAATTCGAACCTGAGATCGAAAAAGTAGCGAGATCGAACCGAAAGACTGTCATGATTCAAAATCAATAATTAATCACGGAGAATTCAAAAGCACAAGAGGAAGAAATTCCAGATTTAGAAATTCCCGATTCAGAGATTCCTAATTTAGAAAGTCCTCCGATTTCGCCACGAAATCGTGATCAAGAAGAACCCGAGCGCATAGTTGCTAGAATGGGTGATCAACCGAGACGTACGGTTGAGTCGCATTACCGCCCAGGTGATGTGCTTGACCCGTCTCCAATTCGTTATCCCGAAAACGAGAACGATCCCGAAGTTCGTCCTCAATTATTTGAAATTCTTCCGATCTTTCGAGGGATGCCAAGTGAGGAACTCTATGAACATCTAGCTGAGTTCACAGCTATTTGTAAAGCCAACCATGTTCGAGGTATAACCACCGACGGTTTAAAACTTCGATTATTTCCTTTTTCGTTAAAAGAGAAAACGAAGAATTGGTTCGTATCCTTACCAACCAATAGCATTACAACATGGGATCAAATGACACGAGAATTCCTTAATGATTATTACCCCATTAGTAAAACAACCGAGAAAAGAAAGGAAATTACCGGATTTAAACAAAATCCGGGCGAACAATTCTATGAAGCGTTCGATCGTATGAACGAATTGTTCACACAACGAGGTACCCAAATGGATGCTTATCATAACATTTTTTGATGGTGAGTCAAGAAAGTCATAATATGATTATAGCTGCCACAGGAGGCACATATTTAGGTAAAGAAGACGATGAAGTTTGGGAGTTGTTAAATCAACTCGGCAAAGGTCTTAAAGTCCATGCTGAACCTGAAAATAGTATAGGAGTTCAAGTTATGGGCATAGATAATGCTTGGAAACGTGAGGTTAAAAGTGAAATTTTAGAATTAGGAAAGAAAATGGATTAGTTAATGAAGGGTTTTTCAAACCCTAGCGTATCAATTAATTGTGTTACATGCGAAGATCCATCGCATCATTCTGACGCATGTCCTCAAGTGCAATCCACTGAAGAATTTTCTAATGAAGTTTACCGATTTAGAGCTCATCGAGAGAGGGATAATCCATTTTCGGAAACATACAATCCTGGATGGAGAAACCATCCCAACTTTCGATGGAAAAATGATCAACCTACCGATCATCAATCCAAACCAAGATATGAACCACCAAAGAGAGAATATCAATATGGTTCAACTTCAGCATCGAAGGATGAGCGACATTATAAGTCAAACCAACATGATCAACCACAATTCCAAGTTGAATCAAATACGACTTCTGCGCAATTCGTAGAGTTTGCTGAATTTACGAAACAACAATCAGCTATCAGTACTAAGACCATGGAGATGTTAACTCGCCAGATGGGTCAGATAGGAGAGTCTCTTACTAGGCGTGAAGAGGGGAAGCTTCCTAGCAGTACTGTTCCCAATCCTTCACACGCCCATCACCATAACAAAGATAAGAAACATGAGATTAACGAAGTTAATGAAGTAGCTAAGATAACCACATTAAGGAGTGGAAGAGAGGTAGACAATAAAATAGAGATGCCTAAAGAGAAAGAGGCAGAAGAAGATACCGACACTGAAGTCGTGTATGAGGAGAAAGAGGTTCCTAAGAAGGTTTCTTTTAAAGAGAATACTAAAGCAGATATTCCAGCACCTAAAGTTGGGGAGGCGGATAAGAGTCAGGATACTTCAATCCCTTCTCCTTATCCTGCTGCTTTAGAAAATCCAAAATCTTCTCCATACGGCAAAAGAGGCCCACAACTAGAGGGTCTTTGGGATTTATTCAATCAAGTTAATATCAATATTCCTCTGATAAATGCCATTCAACAGGTTCCATCTTATGCCAAATTTCTAAAGGATCTCTGTACTCAGAATAGAAAGTATAAGGTCGCGCTCCCAAAGCAAATCAATCTAACTGAACAGTAGAGTGCAGTAGTTTCTAGTTCTCTATCTCCAAAGCTAAAAGATCCTGGATCACCATTGATTCCAGTAACAATAGACAATCTGCAGATTAAGAAGGCACTCCTTGATCTTGGAGCCAGTGTTAATATTTTAGCTAGAAACTTGTTTAATAAACATGATCTAGGTCAGTTACGGACAACTGATATTATCTTACAACTGGCCGATCGTTCAACCAAGTGCCCAAGAGGTATTTTTATCAGATGTCATAGTAAAAGTTGAAGATTTTTACTAACCAGTTGACTTCCAAGTATTGGACACCGAAAGTTCAATAGGAGATAATCAACTGGCTATTATCCTAGGCAGACCTTTCTTGGCCATGATTAATGCACAAATTAATTGTAGGACAGGAGCACTGGATATTGCCTTTGGTAATAGGAAATTAAGACTGAATGTGTTTAATGCTTCAAGTGTCTCTACTATTGATTCATAATATATCTTATAGACATGGTGGACGAACTTGCGCAACAGCATAGTTCGTTAGTGAACACCAAAGATGCTAGTGAGCTATTCTTTGCTGAAATGAATAAGCCAAGTTAAATCATATTGAGTGTGATAAGTTAGAAGTAGTCATGGAATCCACACTAGAGTAAAAAAAACCACCGTGGACCTATAGGACTGAAAAGGTACCTACTGATTTACCTAAGTCAGCCAAACCTTCAATAGAGCAACCACCTGTTCTAGAATTGAAGGAGCTGCCATCTCATTTGAAATATGCTTTTTTAGGTGAGAATGACACGTTGCCTGTCATAATTTCATCAGATTTAACTGAAGAGAAAGAGAAAGCTCTACTGCAAGTGTTAGTCAAATATAAAGAAGCAGTAGGGTGGACGATAGCTGATGTAAAAGGAATCAGTCCCACTTTGTTTATGCACCGAATTATCACAGATCCAGAAGCTAAACCAGATCAGGATGCACAAAGGAGATTGAACCCTAATTTGAGAGAGGTAGTTAAGAAGGTAGTTTTAAAATGGTTGGACGCTGGAATTATATATCCTATATGTTAGGCACAAAAAGGCTTCAGTCAAACCTGTTCTACATCTGAGGGGGAGATTTATAATCAAACCTGTTGATGCATTTGAAGGTTGATATCAAGGCCTGTTATATGCCTTTTTGAAACCTGAAATTGATTTGCAATATCAGTCTAAAGCTGTTCTATGTATTGCATGTGTTGCAACTAAGACAGTTTGTCCAAGCTGCTCTGTCTGCTGAACAGGCTGGACATAAACTGTCTACGCTGCTCTACACTGGTGAGCAGCTTGGGCACTTTTCAAGTGTTCTGTTCTTTGTGAACAGAATCTGTTCTTTGTGAACAGGCTAAACATTTTATGGAATACGTTTCCAAGTCATCATGTATTATTTTTGACTACAAGATCAGTTTACAAAGTCAAAGACAAAGTGGAAAACAGAACTGCTCAGCCTGCCCACGCTGTTCTGCAACATGAAGACAAAAGATATTTGAAAAAGGGTGACAAACCTTTTTCTTATATCAAAATAGGCCTTTACAAGGAAGAAAGACGCAAAGTTGACATTCCTTAATTAGTTAAAGGCAATGCAACAGTAGACAAAGTGAAAAGACAAAAGTTCTGCACATGTGAAGACAAGTCTGCTTTTCAGAAAAGTGCAGAAAAGTTATTTTGTCTATTAAAACAAGACTTCTCCTTTTTCATTCCGTCCAATGAAGAAGTTTCTCTTAGATCCTCTCAGAGAGTATAAAAGGAAGCTTCTAAGGTCAGAAAGAATAAGCAAGCCAAAAATAAGCTAAGTGCTGAAATCAAGAGTGAACGTGCAAGTGTGTTTTTCATGCATGCAAGCCTGCTGTGTAATTCAGTATCTGTGTGTCTAAGCTGTTTTACATAAGCTGTTCCCTTAAGTCTTGTAAACACAGTGAGTGCTTCTTAGTGAGTGTATTCATTGTATACTAGTTTGAGTTTGTCTTAGACTAGTGAACATACTGTTGTATCTGTCATCTCAGCTTGAACTATTCCGCATTCAAGCTTGTTTGTAATTAACAAATTGTTGATAATACATAAAAACATTGAGAAAATAGTGTGTAGTTTTTAAATTGCTGTATTCACCCCCCCTCTACAGCTTAAAGCTATATACTTTGGGAACCTCTCGGGACCTACAACTGGTATCAGAGCAGGTTAGAGTGTGTGTCATTCTAGATCTCTCATTCTCCCAAGTTTCCATGGACAACAGTGCTGCAGGTTCCTCTTACTATGACAATGGCTCTATGGGCAAACCTCCAAAATTTAATCATCAAAACTTCTCTGGTTGAAAGTGCAGAATGATGCTCTATTTAGAGAATCTGGATGTACAACTACCAGAGATAGTGATGGAGGGTCCCTATGTGCCAACCTCTGTTACTACAATAACTCCAGTGGTTGAAGGAGCTGCTCCTGAAATCAGGACCTTTGAGAAAGCTAAAGCTCAATGGTCTGATGAAGACAAGAGACTGGTGGCTCTGGATGCAAAGGCCAGGAACAACCTGGTCATTTCTCTTCCTGATGATGTGTTCAAACAGGTTGAGAAAATGAAGACAGCAAAAGAGATGTGGGATACCTTGTGTACCGTCTATGATGGACCCACAATCACACTGGACAACAGGATCAACAATCTTGTTAGACAGTATGAACTCTTCTTTGCTAAACCAAAGGAGACTCTCACTGAAACCTACACCAGGTTTACTTCTCTAGTGAATGATCTCAAGGCTGTTTGGATCACTAAGGATAGTCTTACCCTGGTGAATAAATTTCTGGACATTCTACCTGAAGAGTGGAATTACTTCTCAACAATTCTAAGGAACTCAGGTACTATCAGAAGTATGGATCTGGTCAATCTGTATGGATCCTTACTAAATGATGAACAGTCAAGGCAACAAAAGAGAAATGCCTTGGAAATGTCCAAAAGAGGTGCAGCCTTTGTGGCTAATGTGAGACAGCCTGTAAATCAGGTGAGTGATGTGTTCACTCAACCTGATCAACAGGATGATGACAAGGAGGAGGTGTCAGATGAAGAAGATACTGCAGATCTTGCTGAACAAGATGATGAGCAAATGATAGCTATGCTTGTCAAAAGGTTCAACAAGAAAAGGTTTGGAAGAAACATGCTGCAAGGAAGTTCAGGTGCTGGCAAAAAGAAGGCATTTGATAAATCCAAGGCTGAGTGCTTCAAATGTGGCATAACTGGCCATATAGCTGCTGACTGTATGTCAAAAGCTGTTGGTCAGTCATCCAAACCATACAAGACCAACAAGGATGATGGTTAGGTTAATAGGTTAAGTTACTTTTGGGCCATGGCTAATGCTAAGGAAATTGGAAATAACTCAGTGCCTTCCAACTCGCCAGGGACTCATGGCCAGAGACATTTGCCTGGGGGACTCTATTCATCATGCTGATGAAGAAGACAATCAATGTCTGGTGCCAACATGATGTCCCATCACAAGCCAGCTTCAACAAGATATGGCTGAAGACGGAAGCCTTCAGCAGCTAGAAAATTGAATCCTAATGATGTATAAGGTACAAAATTTTATGGATTGAAGTTCTGAGAAAAAGTTTAAAATGTTTGAATATATGGCTTGTGATCTTAAAAGCTGCTTGTTGGAAAGTCAATGATGCGCTATTACTATCTGAAATCTTAAGCTTACAACTGATCTTACAAACTTACTCCATTAAACTGGCCAGTTTCCATAAGTTGGGAAACTGAGCTTGATGGAAATTAAAACCATCAAACACTATTTTACTGAGAAAAAGAGAGCAGGAAACAAGAAATAAGCAATGCTAAGCTCAAACCAGCTAGTTGACTGCTTGGTGCAATCTGCACAAAACTCAGGCCATTGTTATAAGTCAACAGATCCCTGCACAAATCCAAGCCTATCTTGTGAGGGGATCTTGACACGCAGTCTTCCATTGTTGAGATCATAAATCTGAAAAAAGATTGTATCCAATCTGTGTGAACCTCCAAAACACATCATCAAAATTGAATGGTAAACTGATCTCCAACAAACGGTTTCCGGCCATCAAACGCACATGACGCTTGTGGAAGAACTTGCGCCAAAAGCTGATGTTAGAATTTGTTTCTCCATCAAGTCACCTGCCTAAGTGCTCTGCTGGTTCACACAAGCAAAAGAAACGCAAACAATGGTCCAAATGAAGTTGTGGATATAAACCTGTTGACAAACAGGTTCTGAGTCCAAAGCTGAGGTAGTAAAAGCATATGTTAATCAACTTTTTGAGCTAAAGCACTGTTGAAAACAAGTTTTCAAAAGGTGAAGTAGCTGTTTTTCAACAGGGTAAGTCTTCATGTTGAAAACAAAACGCTATGTATTTCAAATAAGTTTTTCAAATCAAGTGGTAAACTGGTTTTAAATAAGAATGAGCTTTCAAAACCAGACACAGTGAGTATGCGGATCTGCGCAGCATAAATCACAATCCAGTAGGGCAAAAGGCAAAGCCATTGCCAAACTGAGAGATATTGGGAATTAAGTTTTCCCAAAAAACCGGTGGAAGCTCAAAGCCAAATCAAGCGCCCTGTACTTTGACATCTGTCCGTCCATAAAAAGAGGGAAAGAAGAGGGCAGCCAAAGCGTGTGGCTATTTGGAACTATCCACTCAAGCTGGTTTGATTCAACAAAAAGTAAATAAAACTGCTAAACAAACTGCTAGGAAAGAACAACAAAAACAAAACCAGAAGTGGGTTTCTGAAAGATCGCTTCCAAAACCCCTTGAATAAGAAAAATGTTAAAATTGGGGCAGAAGAAAGTGGGCAAAGGATAGTGTCCTGAAGATCTACGAGGACAGGAGGCCTGTTGACCTCGGTTGTTTCCATCATCAGTGTCCAAGCGTGTTGGAAATGTTCCAGTCTACTGAAGAGTGGTATTCATAGCTGATTACGATTCAAATAGGAATGGAATTATGTGGTGGATAATTCAAGTCCATCAACCAAATGTTGATGAAGTAGCGAGATAACTCATCTCTTGCGTGATGAGTTCCCTAAAATAATGACTAATAATTCTTCTGTATCACCTGCAGAGGAAAAACAACCTTCCCAGTTTGTACTTGGCACAGTGGCTGCTCAGGGCACTGCGGAAGGAAGCTGGTGACGGCCTGAGGGCAAAGCGGGGGGGGGGGAGAAGGGATGGGGGGGGGGGGGGGGAGGGGGGGGGGGGGGGGGGGGGTGGTGGGGGGGGGGACGAGGGGTGGGGGGGGGGGGGGGAGAAAGTAACACTGAAGGAAGATGACTCGCAAAGGCAAACTTGGGGACATTACAGGGAATCGGCTAGGTTAGCCTGTCGGCAGTGTTCAAAAAGAGTAGCACTAGTGATTGGGTCTAAAACAAACCTTGTCACATTAAGCCAACTGTGTTGATGTTGGCTACAAGGTTAACTTTGATGAGCATCCTGGGTTACATATTGGATCTCCATAGGCAAGTGTTGCTAGGGCTCAACGAAAGAAAGGTGGATAAGTTGTGGCGATATCATGTCTGTGACCCCACAACTGAAACCTTTTTCGTCAACAAAACCAAATGCCGATCTAAACTGGCTTGGCAACAGAAGCACGTGTCACAGTCTGAACTTCCAAGAACATCAACACAACTCTGTAAGAAGAGTTGGTGACAGGTTTGCCTTCTCATGACTTTGTAAGGATAGATTATGCCACAGCTTGTGGAGAAAGTGCAAGCAGAGGAAATACACTCTTTTAAATCACCAAACATATTTCTATATTGATACTCCACCTTCTTCGTAATCCATGATGGTCTTGTTTGGACCTGTTAATGTCGCCAAGTCTAGGAGGCAAGAAGATGACATCTAGTAATGGTTGTGAGTCTCCAGGTACAACATGGGTGATCTTTTTAAGAAGGATGAGGTGGTTGTGCCAGAGTTAAGGAGAGCTCGCGAGTGCTAGAGAGATTGATTGGATTTGTCAAAAGATGAAGAAAATGCGAACTCTGCCCAAGTAAAGCAGCTTAAGAAGTGATCCATGGATTTAGTTCAGAAACGTTACTCTGAAGACTTCTGTGAAGAGAAAGGAATCACCAAAAACTTTTATCCAGCTGTAAGAATCTCCTCAACATAATATGGATTGTCTGTGAAAGGAAACCGACCTCTCATTGAAGGCAAAACCATGCTTGTGTGATCAGGTTTACCTTCATGCATTTTTGGGCGAAGCTGTGAACCACTGCCTTGCTTCAAGCCCCAAAACAGATCACTTAGTGGTGGAAAAGATTCACAAGACTCCTTATGAGCTGCTCAAAGGGAGGAAGCCAAAAGTTCAGTTATTTCCATGTGTTTGGTTTTGGTCCCTGTTGCATGCTGAATCAAAGGGAATCCGTTGTCAAAGTTTTTGAACCTAAAGCTGATTGAAGGTGTGTTTGTTCTGGCTACTCGGCTATTCCAAAGCCTACGGAGTATACAACAACAAAAAAAGGTGATAGATGCATCTATCAATGTCACTTTGAAGAGTCCAAGAATGCTTCCACCAAAACGCTGTTCTGATTAGTTTCAAGGAGCACTTTAACTTTGCGTGATTCTGATGCATTCAAACACTGAAGAGGACTCAAAGATGACTCACTACACCCAGTGCTGGAACTGTTAATCAGTATGGAATGATGGATGG
>JAANYP010002734.1:0-52408 GCA_020465985.1 Centrapalus pauciflorus
AACTCCCATCCTCACTCAGGAGGTGAACATCTCTTCAGAGATGGTTCATATGGGTTCTGTGGCTGGCATTACTGATGTCTCTGCAAAAGAGGCACAGGACAGTGCCAACATAGCTAAGACCACGCCCATGGCAACAGCAAGTGTGCAAACACAAGCTGGAAGTCCCCAGAACCAAGAAACAGAGGGGCCCAGAGGTTTCTCCTTCTGGTATTGATGTCAGTGATAGATCACAAGCACCAGAGGTGTTTTCTGATCTTGAGACTAGTCTGCAACTCATGCTTTTGACGGATCCCAAGCTGAAACCTGTTGTAGCTATGTTGGAATACCAAATGTCCATCATTGCTGCACAGGGTGCACAAATAATGGCCCTAAAGCGATCAGAAATGGCTCAAAATCAGAGGATGGATTATCTTCATAAGGGGTTTACCCTTTGTGGAAATAAGCTCATTTAATTAGAGCGTTTGATTCAAACCCAAGGGGCAAAGGTTGTAGGTCCTTCTGACCAAACCAATGCTTCCAAAAAGGGGGAGAATCAGGAGGTTCCTACATCAGTCCAAGCAGCTCCAACAACAACAACAGTCCAAGTAGCACCAACAGTCCCAGTTTCTAGGCTAGCAGTCCCAACAGCTTCTCAAGCTGTTAGCCTAGAAACTCAAGCTGCTCCTTCAAAAGTCACTGGAGTTGTGATCAGGGAAGGCATTCAAGCTCCATCAAGTACAGTCCAAGCAACATCCTCTTCTGTAAAAGACAAGGGCAAGGGCATTCTCATTGAGTCTCCAAAGCACAAATTCTCCTCCAAAGAAGCTCAGATTGCCTTTGATGCTGAAGTTGCCAAGAAATTGGCAGAAGAAATGGAGAAAAGAAAGAAAGCAAAAACCTCCCAAGAAGTCCAATCATCACAAGAACCAGCTCAACCTACTACAAGTCATATTCAAGCTGCTGCCAGTACACCTGTTCCCACTGATCAAGCTGCTCTCTCTATTCCTTCATCGGTTAAAAGGGTGCTCTTTGAGCAACAACTACAAAAGGCCATGGAGATAGAGAAGTTGATTGATCAACATGATTTTACAAAGCCTCAAATCAACTACTGGTTTGCTAAGTCACTGGATGACCGTGACTTGAAAATTAAGTTTGTGATAAGAAGGGAGTCTGGACCAGAAGAAGAATATGATACATTTTGGCAGATGGTTCAGAAGTTGACCAGAGATGAGCTTATCAGAATGCATAACATTGGGTCTGTATCACAAGTTAGATCTGCTCTACCACAAGTGAAGCAAGTAATTAAAGATCTAAAATCAATTGTTGACCCTGAATCTGCAAGGAAAGAAATAGAGGATGCTCTGAAGAAGGGGAAGAAGGTCAAGCAAGTTGATCTGTTTGTCAAGTCAAGGACATACAGAATCAAATTTTCAGATGGACCTGGTATATTCTTCAATCTCGAATTTTATGATTTACCAAAAGATATGCTACTTCAGATAAAATCTGTTAGGGTATCTGGTGATAGAGATGAGATGAAGAAAGAATTTTTGAAGGCTGTAGATCAGAAACTTGCACAGTTGTAAGTTTTTGAAAGCCTTGGTTTGTGAATAACAGTTTACTTTTTCATTTCCAATTTTTGTATAGAACTTAAAGTCTTGTGTAAAGAATTTAAGTTAGGGGGAGATTGTTGGGAAATAGTTTAAGTACATTCAAACTGTTAGTTAGACTTCTCAGACTGTTAGTAGATTTGTCATGTAAATACAAAGTTCATGCTGCTAGTTGAAGAAACTCGAGCTGCCAGAGTAAAAGTTCAAGCTGCCAGAGCAAAACAACTCAAGCTGCTCAGTTCATGCTGTCAAGAGATTCAAGCTGCTCAACAGTTTCATAAACAGAAAGTGCTGATTTTCAGGAAAGATATCTACACGAAGATTCCAGCATATCTACTATCAGAGAAGTCATAGTCCTTCAAGGAAACAAGTCCAAAAAGCAATATAAATAGACAGAATATTGTATAGAAGTATATAGAAGTTTTCTGCATATTTTGAGTCTGTAATTGCTTTGTTGATTAAGTTTTCATAAGCCTCTAAGGTTGTAAAACCCTACGAACAGTCTGTTTTCTTCGTCTAATCAAAACAGATTAGAGGTGATTGTAATCATTGAATTCAGCGATACAAACAGTCTTGATTACTTCTTATGTTTTATGCTTCATTGGTTCTGAAAGTTTTTGTTAAAATAATTAAGTGTTATTCCGCAAACTTCTTAATTAAACTTTGATTCAAAGCAAGATTATTGATTTATACTCTGATAAATTTCAAATCAGTTAATCTTGGTTATTCATATTTTAGATCCTGACAAAATGGTTATGCCATGATATATTCAATGTTTTTCAAAACAACCCAAAACATATGCCTTCAAAAACCAACTTGAATGTTGATAGAGAACTTAGGGAAACGAAGGAGTTGTTTCGAAAGGACAGAGTTGATTTTCTTAGAAAAGAAATCCAATTTACTGAAGCAAGAAGAGTGTTTTTAATACGTGATTAGAGTTTAAAAACCGACTCTAAGTTCTTCTAAAGTGAAAGAGATAAACTTCTCTGCATAATCAAAGACTTAGAGATTCAGATTTCCAAGGCCTCAAAAGTTTCTCATCAGAAAACAAATACTCCTAAACGGAAACATCTTCTTGACATCAATAGGGGCCAAGAAAAGTTGAAAGTTCCAATCAAGATTTACAACAGTGAATCTTGTAAATCTGATTTCAAAAGAGTTGTAAGGAATTCAATATACTATTACATTAAGAGTACAGGGAATTCCCGAAAGCCATAAAAGATTGGCTAATCAAGTTCATATACTCATGTGAAAAATCATTATGAGAATTAAACTGATTCACAACCATTTATATCTACTTCTCACGTTATAAAGAATATCAAAGTTGTAGTAGTTGCTAATCAAAAGACTACTTCATGTGATGATTCCGTGTCACATAAACCTGTAACGAAATACTCATTTAAGCAATTATTTGATTTGCGTCCTACTAAACCTTGTCATTCTACTTCTGTAATAAGTGGTTGTTTCTCCAAGGCTAGGCATATGTCTGTGAAATATCATGTTCATAAACATGAATAAAAAGGATCCACATTCACTCTCCGTTGGGTACCTAAGCATGTCTTAAAGTAACTGAACTGGAAATGGTTGATTAAGGCAAAGAAGTAGGTAAGTACTTAGAGATAGGTACCCAAAGCTAAACTGAACGGACCTAAATTCCAATGGGTACCAAAATTTACGTGTTTGTTTTGCAGATAAATGGCTCGTGTTCATCTCAGTTCAGGACCCATGCTTCTAAAAGAACGACTTCTACTTACTTTTGAGTAGAACCCGGTTATTATTCGCAAGGGGAGTTTGCATCTATGCATTACCGAAGAAATTGTTCTTGCCTTTTTCACTTTTCTAGTATGCACATTCTTTTAAGTGAAACATTTTTGGTGCATACTTGTAGGGGGAAGTGTTTTTAGTACTTTTTTTATTTTTATTTCCGTTTACCCTTAAGGATGTAAACGTTTTGGGTTTTATCCGGTCATCGTTTTAGGGGGAGTAAAAATTTTCTTATGAGGTTTTATTGGGAAGAGTTTAGTATTACTTTTTCTTCATGCGAATCAGAATCCCTTTTATTATTCTGATTCTCTTATTCTAATTAATTCTGACTCATCAGATCTCAAGATCTCAATTCTCTGAGATTTTCCATTTGAATTGCATTTCATTAGTATTCATTCATTCATATCACTCTCTTCATATCCGGATATTTCATATCTACGTGAATTTTGTATCTCATTCAAAACATAATCATTCATTCATTTTGGATTATCTCATTCTGATTCATTCTCTCATTATCATACCTTTCAGATCCATTTCACTGGGTCCACTTACATATCATTTAGGCAGTTCATCTGAGCGTAAATGGTATTTCTCAACTCAAAATTTCATCAAGTTTCATGAATCTGTTGTATCCGATGCACCATTTGAGCGTGTAGGCACATATATCACTCCTATGGTCTACCCAGAACCGGATGACCTACCCATTGAGTAATCCTTCCAATAGACGAGAGGTGCGGGTCTTATAGATTTAGTTGAAAAGGATGAAACACAGTGGGGTGTTAATTGAGTCGAGTGGAGGTAAAATTGATATGGGAGGGCAATTAATGAAAGGATATGAGGGTGCACCAAATCATTATGATATAAGTGAGACGGAGGGAGCATTAGTTGAAAAATGATATTGAGAGCTTGAGGGGAGAGAATCCTTCCAATAGATGAGAGGTGTGGGTCTTATAGATTTAGTTGAAAAGAATGAAACACAGTGGGGTGTTAATTGAGTCGAGTAGAGGTAAAATTGATATGGGAGGGCAATTAATGAAAGGATACGAGGGTGCACCAAATCATTCTGATATAAGTGAGACGGAGGGAGCATTAGTTGAAAAATGATATTGAGAGCTTGAGGGGAGAGAAATGAGTAAAAGAAAATAAAATCCTATCAAAGCCAATATATAGTTGGGTGTCCTACATATGCTGTCGAATCTTATTCGTTGAGATTTGGTATTGAAGGAGATTTCATGGACCCAGTGGCGCAAGCACAGAACCCCACTAGCTACTCAGTTGCTTCTCAAAAAGCTTCTGTTTCATTTCTCATTGAGATTAACCACATATGCTACCGATTTCTCATTTAGAGTTAATTGATATTGAAATAGGAAGACATCCACTCCGATCTATGAACTTCATTTGAGTGCATATTGTGTCTAGATCTTATTGATTGTACACTTTTTAGGACACTTATTGAGTCATGTCTTTGTGACAAAAGGTTGCTTATCTAATGTGACAAAGCAGGAACAACTATAGTGGTACTTAATCTGAGTAATTCACGATGATTAGTTTGAAATCCTACCAGTGTTAACATCAAGCAAGCACTGACCGCAGGCCATGTAGTTCATTTTATTGTGTTAACAAGAAACCTAAGTGGTCCTGGTTGTTATTTTCCCTCTAATTTGGTTTCAATGTCACAGGTTGCAAAGCCTAATGACAATTTGTGATGATAAAGAGCATATATTCACATTATGAGGGGGAGTAAGCTACTTGCCAAGGATACCTAAGGAGTCTACATGATAATCAAGATTCTTTTAATCAGCATGAGGGGGAGATTATCAATTTCAATTAATTGATCGTCAAAAGATAAAGCTTATGTTGAAGGATCCAAACTTGATCACAAAGAGGGAGATTGTTAGACTTATTTTATTGTAATCAAGTCTAGGGGTTCAATATGTAATAATTTAGTATTTATGGTCATATTTTGTATGGGTGTATTAGTTGAGTCCATGGGCTTGGCCTAATAAGGTTTTAGTATTTAAAGGGTCTCTAGAGTTTTATGTGTGAAGATCAAGGTGAAAAGGGGAGTGTAGCCTAATGTTTAATCTTTTGGCTATCAATGTTTAATCTAATCATCTGGCTATCTAGAGAAAAACCTTTGTTCATCATTGTACATCTATCAATGTTTAATCAAATCATTTGGCTACCTTATATGTATTCATCTTGTTCATTATTACATGTTTATGCTTGATTGTTGGGACTAACATAACCAATAAAGATTTACAAATTTGATATTTTTTCTTTCAAGAAAAGTTTCTAGAAACTTGTTGAAACTGATTACAATTGCTGATGTGGATTTAACATACTATTGTTTTTTTGTAAGTCCCCCAACCAAAATTGTTTTTCTCTTGTAAATCCATCAACTTCAAATAATTTTTAGATAATGTTTAAATATTGAATGTTTAAACAAATTTTAAATAATGAATTTATGACAATATTTTTTCAGTGTTGTTCAAGCTGAGATCTAGTAATGACAAGACTATAGATTCAACTATTCAAGTATGACTCTATTAGTAACTTGTTAAGGGGTTTTTGGTTTCATGTTGAAAAAATGTTGCAGTGTTTTAAAAACTAATAATTAGATAATAGTTGTAACAAAAAGTGCTGTTGGAAATTTAGTATTTAGTTTAGCTTCTGTTGTTTGCTATAACATTTATGAAGTATTTAGTTTTTAAAGTGTTTGTATTTACATTTTTACTTGTAAAATAATTAAATAATCAATTATTAAACAAATAAACTAATTTTTTTTTTGTTTTTGGAAAAGTGTGGTAGGATTATTTCTAAACACATATAATCACTTTTAATGAATGCAACCCGAACACTTTAAACAAATTATTTACGTTATTATAATATAATAATTTAATAATCTCCGTCATATATATAATGCTAAACCAAACACCCCTTAAATATGAAATAGACTGGGAATAATTCCATTTAGGTGGTGTTTGATATGCGGGATTTTAGAGAAACTGGTGGAATTTTCATTTGAAAATCCTTCACTTATCATGTTTGGCAAACAAAAAAAGTGATTTCATTTTTCTTTAGCATTTCACAATCCTCTTTTTTAAAGTTTTATAATTCTTTTCTACCCCCTATTATATCATAATATTATATCTTTACATTTCTAATTTCTAATCAAATGACAATATTAATCACATCCTCAACCTTACCACTATCTACCTATACCTATTGACCTTACCCAACCAACACCTACCTTATCCCACCTCATCTCACCTCACTACATATACCTTATCCCACCTCATCTCACCTCACCCCAACCTACCATACCCTACCCTAACAACATATACCCAACAATGAGAACTATCTGACAATATCTACCTACACCAATCCATTGTACCATACTCTACCGTACCTACCCACCCCACCCCTAACTACCATACCTACCTATCCTACCCATCCCCAACCCAACTAGACAACGTATCTTACTCTCACCAATCCTACCCCACCTATATCTACATGTACATACCCACCCCATACGACCCCTTTCTCACCCAACCCTACCCACACCACCCTTACCTACTGTACCTACCTGCCTACCTTACCCTCACCTGTGACACCCTTGCCACAACAACCACCATTTACATAACACCCAGGATTTATCACCAACAAGCAATAACATAATGATCTGATAACCTAAATTAAGTGCGGAAGCATTAAAATACAGAAATAAAGTAGTGCAACAGTGTCAAACACCCTACAGAGCTATAAGGTACCAAGTCTAAGGCTACACACCCATTACAATTATTACAATCATCCAGAATATATTACAACATTGTCTCATAACATAATTACCGATGAAACAGTGCCAAGTCTTCCAAATCTTCCCAAAATGACCTAACTAGAAGGTCCGGCAGTAGACTTTCCCTTTCCTGTAAAAATTCAACAACTGAGGTATAACCAAAGGCTTAGTGAATACACAGATTTACACATTTTATAAATCCTTATGATGCCCACAAGAGTAGCACCGACGACACACGTCGTGCACTCTCCACGTACACAAAGTACGACACACATGAGCCGTCGCTCCTATGAGCCCCATGCTCGGTATGAAAACCCAACCATCTGAGACAGACATAACATCAGGGATGACATACTGCCTACCGGACCTGGAGGGATCAGCTCCAACGTCATATAGAGCAGTAACATCAGAGTAACAGATGCGACCCACCAGTCCATCGTTTGATGCACAACAAACGAACGGACATGCATCAAATAAGAATGTGCATCTAAATCTACGCAAGTTAGTAGAATTCCAAACGAAAAATGAAGCAACATGTCTCAGCAGGCAATAGCAATCATAAAGCAGATATAAACATGCGAAATCATATGTACTCACGGTGGTTGCGTAATTAAATGTTAACCAATATTATTTCTCCGCGGGCTTTCAACCGGATCCACCAAGTACCCCACTGTGGGTTAAACAACACCACAAGGGACCTGTTATATTAATTACAACAATATCACGAGTCAAAAACCGATTTAATTTATAAAACCATGTTTTGCAAGTTTTTGCAATATTTTCCCCATCTTGGTCTATTGTCCAAATTCATAATACAATTAAGTTGAACCTATTTCAAGCTTACATCTGGTCCTTTGTATAACTCATGTCATTTTATGTGTTGTTTATGAGTTTCATTCATAATACTTGAGTTTAGAGAGTAGGATTCTCAATTTAAGGCATTAAACTCGAATTTAAGGGTTAGATTCGAACCACCTTAGAATCTGATGACAGATTCGAACCCCATTCGAGTTTAGGGGTAGATTCGAACCAGCCCCCCCCCCCCCTCGAATCTAGTGTTACATACTCGAATCTAGTACCAAAATCGAGTTTGTTCTTGCATTTCGACTCTGTTCTTGGCATTTTCGAGTCTGTTCATCTTACAACTTAAAAATATACATTTCTAAGCCTCAAATCACCGATATTATCAAGTATGATACCTAGATTCGATTCTATTATGCATATACTATCATATTCTTGCAATATTTCAAGCAAAACAAGCTCCAATTCACATAAAAATACAGATTCGAGTTCTAGTTTACTTCTAAACCGCTATAAACTTAAAAGAGTCGATTCTTACCTCAATTCGTACGAAATCAGAAATCCGATTGCAGATTGTTATAGTACTCATCGAGATCTTTCCGTTGACGTATATATCTCGATAATCGGCCGGTCGGTTTGTGAAATAACTTAGAGAGATGTAGAGAGGAAATTCTAGAGAGAGAGTGTAGTGAGAGAGTATGCATATGGAAAATGAATATTTTTATCCTTTTTATTCCCATTTTCACCATTTTGCACATTTCTCCCCTCAACTTAACCGGTTCCATAAAATACTGATTTATTCATAAAATTATCATTAATAACTTTTAAATTCATAATACTCCATAAAAATGATTCAGAGTTCAAATTTTCTTAAAATAGCAACAAACTTTCTAAATATCCCAAATACATAATAATTGCTCAAATTTCAACTTAAATATATATTTTTCCACTTAATTAACCAAAATACAATAAAATAAATCCGAGGATGTTACAGCATGGGCTCCACCACGCTCAAGTTCGTCCTCGAAGTTACTTGGACTCAAACAGTTTTGGATACTTTCTTAACATTTCTGACTTAGCTTCCCACGTATGATTTGCTCCCTTATGATGCTTCCAACGTATAAGCACCATTTCTATCTCTTTGCTCCTCAACTTTTTCATCTTAGTATCCAATACACATTCCGGCTCCTCCACATATCGAAGCCTTTCATCAACTTGCAGCTCCGTGTGGTCTGCCCAATCCTCATTTCCAGTGTTAAATGATTTTCGGAGATTCCCAACGTGAAATACTGGATGTATGCCTGACATCTCTTCAGGCAACTCCAGGCGCTACGATTGATTTCCAACTTTTTCTACTATCTTAAAGGGCCCAACAAATCTCGAAGCCAACTTGCCCCTCTTCACGAAACGAGTAACACCCCTCATGGGTGATACTTTCAGATAAACCCAATCATTCACTTCAAAGTTGATCGGTTTGTGCCTTCTGTCATAATAACTCTTCTGTCGGTCCTGGGCCGCATTCATGTTCTGCCTGATCAACTGTATTTTCTCATTTGTTTCTCGAAGCAAGGCCGGCCCAGCGATTGGTGTTTCACCCGTTTCTCTCCAACATGTAGGAGTCCTACATCTCCTTCCATACAGTGCCTCAAACGGTGCCTTCTTTATTGTCGCGTGGTAGCTGTTATTCTACGAGAACTCTATTAGTGGCAAATGATCATCCCAATTGCCACCGAGATCCAGTATACATGATCTCATCATATCCTCCAAGGTGAGGATTGTTCGTTCACTTTGGCCATCGGTTTGCAGACGATAGGCCGTACTCATTGCGATCCTTGTTCCCAACCTCTCTTGTAAAGCCGACCAGAAGTTCGAAGTAAATCGACTATCTCTATCCGACACTATGGACTTAGGCACTCCATGCCTAGCAACGATCTCGTCCATATAGATCTGAGCTAACTTCTCCAATGAATAACTTTCACGAATCGGAATAAAGTGAGCTGACTTAGTTAACCGATCCACTATTACCCAAACTGCATCATGTTGTCGCTTAGTCTTCGGCAGCTTTGTAACAAAATCCATTGTAACGTGCTCCCACTTCCATTCCGGAACGGGAAGCGGTTGCAGACTGCCATACGGTTGCTGATGTTCGGCCTTTACCAACCGACAGGTTCGGCATCTTTCAACGTATTGCCCTATGTCCTTCTTCAATCCCGGCCACCAAAAGTCTGCCTTTAAGTCATTGTACATCTTTGTGCTCCCGGGATGTACAGAAAACCTAGACTGGTGTGCTTCTTTGATAATTACTTGTCTCATTCCACCAAACTTCGGCACCCATATCCTCCCGTATACCCCTTTCAGTCCCCACTCACTTGTTTCCATGTTCTTAACTTGTACTCTAATATCCTCAGCACCGACATTTTCTTCTTTCAAAGCTTCTACTTGGGCAGCCTTGACATCATCTATAATAGTAGACGTTAACATAGTAGATGTCATCATATAGCAGCAATCCTTAGCATAAGCTTTCCGGCTCAAGGCATCGGCTACTACATTAGCCTTTCCGGGATGGTACAGTATCTCACAATCGTAGTCTTTAATAAGCTCCATAGACCTACGTTGTCTCATATTAAGTTCCTTCTGATTAAAGATATACTTCAAGCTCTTATGGTCCGTGTAAAGTTGACACTTAGTACCGTAAAGGTAATGCCTCCGTAACTTCAAAGCAAATGTTACCGCAGTCAACTCAAGATCATGAGTTGAGTAATTCTTTTCGTGTTGCTTAAGCTGTCTCGAGGCATACGCTATAACCTTCCCACGCTGCATCAATACAGCGCCTAACCCTAACCTCGAAGCATCAGTATAAACCACAAAATCGTCATTGCCTTCCGGTAAGGCAAGTATCGGAGCCTCGCTTAACGCTTTCTTCAGAACCTCAAAGGCCTCCTGTTGCACAGTTTCCCATATAAATGGTGCATTCTTCTTGGTTAATGCAGTTAGAGGAACTGCAATTTTCGAGAAATCCTTAATAAATCTCCGATAATATCCTGCCAGTCCAAGAAAACTTCTAACTTCGGTAGCTGATTGAGGCGGCTCCCAGTTCTTTATCGCTTCTACCTTAGCTGGATCTACCGAAATCCCAGCTCCAGAAATCACATGTCCTAAAAACTGAATCTGTTGCAGCCAAAACTCACACTTTGAGAACTTGGCATACAACCTTTCTTTTCTTAACAACTCTAACAGTTCCTTTAAATGTTCAGCATGCTCAGCCTCAGACTTAGAGTACACCAGAATGTCATCAATAAACACTATCACCGATTTGTCCAACATCGGTCTACAAACCCTATTCATCAAGTCCATAAAGACAGCTGGGGCGTTAGTTAATCCGAAAGGCATGACCAGAAACTCGTAATGCCCATACCGAGTTCTGAAAGCTGTCTTCGGTACATCTTCCTCTCGAACCTTCAATTGATGATATCCCGATCTCAGGTCAATCTTAGAAAATACACTAGCCCCGTGTAACTGATCAAACAAGTCGTCTATCCTCGGCAGAGGATACTTGTTCTTAATCGTCAACTTATTCAGCTCCCGGTAATCTATGCACATCCTCATCGTGCCATCTTTCTTTTTAACAAATAATACCGGAGCTCCCCACGGCGATGAACTTGGCCGAATGAAGCCCTTGTCCAACAACTCCTGGAGTTGTGTCATCATCTCTTTCATCTCAGTTGGGGCGAGGCGATAAGGAGAACGACCTACTGGCGCAGCTCCAGGGATCAAGTCAATCTTAAATTCTACTTGTCTCTCAGGCGGCACGCCAGACAAGTCTTCCGGAAACATATCCGGAAACTGTGAAACAACAGGCACATCGGCCAGAGTTCTCTTCTCAGCCTTGGCATCAATAGCATATGCCAGGTAGGCGTCACACCCCTTTGCAACAAGCTTTCGAGCTTTTGCAATGGTCAGTAAGCACAGATTCCCACTTCTCCTACCCCGTAAATGTAAATCTCACGCCCCTCCGGAGTAGTTATCTTTATCATTCGGCTCTCACACACTATATGGGCTTCATTCTCAATCAACCATTCCATCCCGACTATCACGTCAAACTCACTGAACTCAATAGGGATCAAGTCCAAATTGAAGACTACATCTTCAATTACTAACGTGCAATTACGGTAGACATGATCTACTTTGACTAGGGTGTTGCTAGCAGTTTCTATGTCAAGAACAACAGATAATCTAGATAGTGGCATGGCAAGTCTTTGTGCAAACATAGTAGAAACAAACGATCTATTTGCACCCGAATCAAATAAAACTCGTGCTGGCATAGAATTAACTATGAACGTACCCGTAACGACCTCCGGATTTTCCCTTGCCTCCTCTGCAGTTATCTGAAAAGCACGAGCAGGTGCCCTTTGAGACTGACCCCGGCCTCGGTTAACTGAACCACCGCTTGAACCTCCCAAAGATCGTGTTGTAGATGGAGCAGCAGCAGCTGGATCGTTCTTTCTGCAATTCCTACTGTAGGGTCCCCATACAGCACACTTATGGCAAGCATCTCCCTTCCTTGGGCACTCACTCTGAAAATGGCCCAACTCACCACAACAAAAACAAGCACGTCCATTGGTGCACTTGCCGAAGTGTTCCAAGTGACACCTATTACAATATCGCGGCTCGGTGTTGATGGAGTAGGCACGAGCACGACCACGATCAGATGAACCAGACTGTCGGCGATACGACTACTGAGGTGAGTACTGTGAAGGCCGGGAAGATCCCGAGTATCCTCCCTCCCGTTGGCGCTTTGGCGGTGACGGCTGTGTTGGGTTAGTGGAAGCAGTAGTAGACCCAATCGAATAGCCCGACATAATCAAAATCTGCTCTACATTTCTGGCAGCCTCAAGTAAGCCAGCAAATATAGGGTAGCGGACGTTGCTCATAACCCTTCTTATCTCAATATCCAGACCAGCCTCGAACCTGGTCACCTTCCTTTCTTCAGTATCAACTTGATGAGGCGCAAAAAGACTTAACCTCGTAAATTCCACAGCATACTGGGACACAGTCTTAGTCCCCTGCATCAATGCCATAAACTTTGCTTCCAACCTCCGGCGCTCATCAACCGGACAGTACTGCTGAGTGAATAGATCCTTGAACTCAGTCCAAGTCATAACAGAAACCTTTTCCAATGTCAGCGCATTCACCATTGCGTTCCACCACATGATTGCATCATTCGTGAACATAGCAGTTGCATACCGAACCATATCCTTCTCAGCACAATCGCTGATTCGGAATGTTCTTTCAGTAGCTGTTATCCATTCAAGTGCGGCAACAGCATCCCCTAAACCGTTAAACTCCACCGCCCCGTTTCCTTTAAAATCCTTAAACCGACAACCCCTGGGCTTATTAGATGACCCAGTGTTGTCATCTTGTTCCTCATTATTTCCCTCTCTTTCTTTTTCTTTGTTCTTTCTTTTATCTTCTCTTCTCTTAACATCGGCCTCATCTCGAGCCCGAAACTGATCCTGAATCATTTTGTTCTGCTCAGCCATCAAGGCTAGCATCATTTCTCTTGCTTCTTCAGGTGTCATTCCTCCAGACATGTTCTGAAAATATAAACATATAACTTGTTTAGTAACATGTCATCAGTTTAAAGACACCACTCATTTGTCCCGTATAATAGTCAATCTCTTATAATTACTAGATCATAACCTATCTTAGTTCAGATCATTACTTAAACCACTACATATCATTACCTAATGTTTGAGATCAAGACCTCACGGACACTTGAATCTCAAACAACTTCTCTGATACCATCTCGTGTGACACCCTTGCCACAACAACCACCATTTACATAACACCCAGGATTTATCACCAACAAGCAATAACATAATGATCTGATAACCTAAATTAAGTGCGGAAGCAATAAAATACAGAAATAAAGTAGTGCAACAGTGTCAAACACCCTACAGGGCTATAAGGTACCAAGTCTAAGGCTACACACCCATTACAATTATTACAATCATCTGGAATATATTACAACATTGTCTCATAACATAATTACCGATGAAACAGTGCCAAATCTTCCAAATCTTCCCAAAATGACCTAACTAGAAGGTCCGGCAGTAGACTTTCCCTTTCCTGTAAAAATTCAACAACTGAGGTATAAGCAAAGGCTTAGTGAATACACAGATTTACACATTTTATAAATCCTTATGATGCCCACAAGAGTAGCACCGACGACACACGTCGTGCACTCTCCACGTACACAAAGTACGACACACATGAGCCGTCGCTCCTATGAGCCCCATGCTCGGTATGAAAACCCAACCATCTGAGACAGACATAACATCGGGGATGACATACTGCCTACCGGACCTGGAGGGATCAGCTCCAGCGTCATATAGAGCAGTAACATCAGAGTAACAGATGCGACCCACCGGTCCATCGTTAGATGCACAACAAACGAACGGACATGGATCAAATAAGAATGTGCATCTAAATCTACGCAAGTTAGTAGAATTCCAAACGAAAAATGAAGCAACATGTCTCAGCAGGCAATAGCAATCATAAAGCAGATATAAACATGCGAAATCATTTGTACTCACAGTGGGTGCGTAATTAAATGTTAACCAATATTATTTCTCCGCGGGCTTTCAACCGGATCCACCAAGTACCCCACTGTGGGTTAAACAACACCACAAGGGACCTGTTATATTAATTACAACAATATCACGAGTCAAAAACCGATTTAATTTATAAAACCATGTTTTGCAAGTTTTTGCAATATTTTCCCCATCTTGGTCTATTGTCCAAATTCATAATACAATTAAGTTGAACCTATTTCAAGCTTACATCTGGTCCTTTGTATAACTCATGTCATTTTATGTGTTGTTTATGAGTTTCATTCATAATACTTGAGTTTAGAGAGTAGGATTCTCAATTTAAGGCATTAAACTCGAATTTAAGGGTTAGATTCGAACCACCTTAGAATCTGATGACAGATTCGAATTCCATGGGTCAGATTCAAACCCCATTCGAGTTTAGGGGTAGATTCGAACCAACCCCCCCCCCCCTCGAATCTAGTGTTACATACTCGAATCTAGTACCAAAAATCGAGTTTGTTCTTGCATTTCGACTCTGTTCTTGGCATTTTCGAGTCTGTTCATCTTACAACTTAAAAATATACATTTCTAAGCCTCAAATTACCGATATTATCAAGTATGATACCTAGATTCGATTCTATTATGCATATACTATCATATTCTTGCAATATTTCAAGCAAAACAAGCTCCAATTCACATAAAAATACAGATTCGAGTTCTAGTTTACTTCAAAACCGAAACTATAAACTTAAAAGAGTCGATTCTTACCTCAATTCGTACGAAATCAGAAATCCGTTTGCAGATTGTTGTAGTACTCATCGAGATCTTTCCGTTGACGTATATATCTCGATAATCGGCCGGTCGGTTTGTGAAATAACTTAGAGAGATGTAGAGAGGAAATTCTAGAGAGAGAGTGTAGTGAGAGAGTATGCATATGGAAAATGAATATTTTTATCCTTTTTATTACCATTTTCACCATTTTGCACATTTCTCCCCTCAACTTAACCGGTTCCATAAAATACTGATTTATTCATAAAATTATCATTAATAACTTTTAAATTCATAATACTCCATAAAAATGATTCAGAGTTCAAATTTTCTTAAAATAGCAACAAACTTTCTAAATATCTCAAATACAAAATAATTGCTCAAATTTCAACTTAAATATATATTTTTCCACTTAATTTACCAAAATACAATAAAATAAATCCGAGGATGTTACATCACCCATCCCACACCAAATACACATTGTATCATGTCCTCATCCATCCTACCTTACCTACATTTATCTATAGACACCTTTCCCACACGACCCTTTCACTTCTCATCTCATCCCATCCCCACACCACCCACCCCTACCACCCTACCTACCTGCCACAACACCAACCACCCTACCCCTACCTACACCTTGCCCACCTTTTAACCTACCATACATCAAATTATTGAAGGATATTAATTTTTCAGTCTAATAAATAATATACTAAACTTTGTTTTGTTGCTCAATGTTAATATCTTCATTATTAATTAAAAAATTATACTAGTAGAGGACGTGAACAATGAAATCTTAAAATGTAAGAAATGACAAAAAAAAAAAATACTAGTGTTAAAATACCCAAAGTGTGGTAGAAAAATCAATCAGAAAATTGTTTTATTTTTCAATCAGATAATTTTTGCCCAATTTTGAAATCACACAAGTTCATGTACTAATTTTCAATCGTGCTCTATATAAAAATATATCATATTAAAAATGAAAAACCAAAGTGAATGTATCATATGATACAAAAAAAGTTCATTTATTATATCGATACATTTGGAAAAGTACGTTGGTATTATGCGACCTTAACCTTAAGAAAGTCGTATGCTTTATTTTAAAATTTTTTAAAGAGACATTATTCTTCTATCTTGTCCGGGGCATGAAAATAATGAGGACCGGTCCTGCCAAAAGCCGAAAACTCTCTCCCTCTCTGTTGATATTTTGATCAAGTATTGTTCTTTGGCTTGAAATTGAAGATAATTGTGATTTGAAACGAACACTGAGTTTTATAGGGTCGTCAGTGGTGGAATACACGTTAAACATTCCAATGAAGTTATTCTTGTCCATCATTCAAGGTAAAAATTTTCTTTTCATGTGTTATCTTATTCTAAATATATCGGATGGGGTTTTATGTTTTAAATGCTTCTATGATGTAATTAGTCATTTATAAAATCAAAATAAACCCTTCGAAAACTATGTGCCAAATTGTTTGGTGCAATTTCTTGTGTGGTCCGCTCGGTCACGGCATGGCTCGTCGTTTTACGATCTAGTGTCAAAGTATTCATCAAAAATCTATCTTCTATCTATACTATTAAAAGAGTAACTATACTCATTTCTGGTGAAGCCACGTGTCGTCACCATGAATCGACACGTGGCAGTTATAGATTTTAAAAAGAATAAAGAAAATTTAAATCAAATTTATCCAAATCTAATATAATCCATTTTTAAATTCAAATCAAATCAAATCAAACAAAATCTAATACTCTACTAACTTATTTATTAAATCTATCCAAATCTAATATATTCCACTTTCAAATTCAAATCAAATCAAATCAAATAAAATTTAATAATCTACTAACTTATTAATAGTAAGATAATATAATAAAAGTTTAAAAAAATATATAAGAAAATAATTACTCTTCATATATATTTAGAAATATACAAAATTAATAGGTCATAATAAATAATAATATCACCTTATATACTTTTGTTTAAAAAATAATATTTATATCTTTATCTTTTTATTTATTATATTTTATATATATTAAAAAATATCCGCGTAATACGCGGGTAATAAACTAGTACAATAATAAATAAACGTAAAATTTTTATGGCGTCATCGGTTTTTCAATTATTTTTAGCGGAAAAAAAGTATTGCATCATTTTTCAAAGTTCGATTTTGTCGTTTTCACTTTATGAGTTCACGTCACATATATATATCTTAAAAATATAAATTCTTCAATATACAAGGTGGTTTTAAAAAAAAAAAAATACTTCGATTGCTATTTAAAGATTCATGTGATCATAGAGCATGGAACTCCAGTCAAATTATTCTGTTTGGGAATCAATTAATACAACGTTAAAATAATTAAATTGCATTTATTTAACTAAATTAATAAAATTAAAAAATTATATAAATAAATAATTCATAAATGAATATTTTATACATCATTTCATTTATGTTACAAGATTGTTGGTCTTACCAAACCATTATTGGCTTGTTTCCTTGATTGTTGCATGACCACAAAGAAAGGGTATTACTTAAAAAAGGGGTAGGGTAGGGTTTATTTTGGTAATACTTTTAAATATAGTTAAGTATTTACGTGCAATTCGAATATAACATGGTTAGGTTAACTAGAAATTTTCAAATGACAAATAATATATATATATATATATTTTTTTTGTTATTTTACTTGTATCTTTTCTAGCGGAAAATGTTTGACACGGTTCATTCTCGATCTGGCCCGTCATCCAACCTCGTGTACAAAAATGAATGATGTGGTATGTCCTTTTCTTTTACCGTTGGCATTAGAGTGCATCAATAATAAGAAAGTATCATCAATGTTATGAACGCTTTAACATATGTTAGTTTGTGCATGTGAATCGTCACTTAAGATGTGAAGAACCTCTTATGTTCCTTAGAGGTAGTGTGATTGATTTCGTGATTGCAAATAGAGAAAGACATGTAGCATTGAATAGCTACACCATTCTTGTCAACAAGCAAATAAACGTGGACATCGTCAACATAGAAGTGGTGTACTTGCACACATTAGAGCATGCTCACTTTTTGTTAACTAATGAATTCTAAGATCTATAGAATAGGATGCATAACTAGTGATGAGTCTCACTTACATATCAAATCAAAAGTTTGAACACCGTATAAGTTTTTTAAGTGATGAGTCATCAATAACCTATTTTCATGATTCAATTTTTTTATTCGACGAGTTTTTTGGACTAGCATATTGCTTTCAGTTTGGAAAGTCGCCGACAATGCTTATCAAGCAATCAACTTGTTGTCTCTTATGTCGTTGAGCGTTAGGTTTTGACAAATGAGTATCAATATTGGTGGAAGCTAAGAGGGGCCAGTAAGCTTAGGTGTAGTCGCCGTCCTATTTAAAATTGATGTTTTAAAAATTTTCAGTTAGATCTAGTCAATTGAAGCAATTGCACGTCAGTTATCACTACGAACTTTAGACTTTTTAATCGTTCCAAATATCATATTGTAACACACGTTTTGAAGTAGACATGCTTGTAAACTCTTGCTTAATACAAGTTAAGTGCCTCTTAGTTCTATGTTCTTATCTTCATACTTTTACACTTGTAGGTAATACATGATCAATTATTTAATATGTATTATTATCACTTTAAAATAAAAGATGAAAAACTCAATGCTCAATGTCTTAAAGTCACATAAAAAATATGATCATTAGAATACTTTTCACAAAACGCGCGAAGTTATTTTATCTATTGTTTTATTACAAATGCTACATCGTACGTAAGATCAAGTTGACGAGATTAGTTACAAAATTTTATAAACTCTAAATTGTATGTTAATATATAACATAAATGTGCAATTATATATTAAATCATTGGTTGTTAGGATTACAACAAATTTGAAAATTAACTAGATCCTATCAACAAAATCAAATGAAAAGATTTTGTTACATAAAAACAGGAATAATACATTATATGTTTCTAAAATAAATCAATACTTTTAACAATATATTAGAATGGACCACCATTTTCATTGGATTTGTTTCAGTGGTTACGATTTTCTTTATAAAAAATTAAAAATCGGCCCACCATCACAAGAACAAAACATTTAATATACTGAAATGTCAAGCCTCATGTATTTTGAAAATTATGCAATAAAAAAAAATAATATTAAGGGTATATCACAGTACATTTTATCCCAATGCTTTATGAAAAATATGAATTTAGTCTCCTAACTTTAAGTATTACACTGCCATCATCCGTATTTTATCCTTTAACAAGTCAATTATTAAAAAATATCATTTTATCCTTTTACTTTATTTTACTTTTGGTATCTTATCAAATTAATTTCCTTTTTATTTTATTTTTAAATTTTATTATTCTATTATTATTACTGTGTAATACATTACGTTATTATTACAAAGTATTTAATAGGTTGTATTATTATTATTATTATTATTATTATTATTATTATTATTATTATTATTATTATTATTATTTAATAGTAAACATATATATATTTCAAACACTATTTTATGTTATATTTTGTTTATAACAAATGACATTATTCTTTTATTTAACCATAAAATTTTGCTTATATACACCCAAACACACAAATTTCCATGTATAATATGTTTCGATTAAGTTATAATTAAATCAATGTTTATTTTGTTATACCAAATACTGTGTTAATTTATATTTACACTATAAGAATTAGTGACAATAGGGGCGACATGGAGTATTAGGGGCGACATCGCCAAGTGTCGCCTCTAATACTCCGTGTCGCCCTTATTGCCAATAGAAAAACGGGGGCCTCTTTCCCCCTGTTCCCCCTCTTTATCCCCCAAATTACTTTTTCATTTCACTGAAAGCAGCAGCAGCTCCCCCAAAGTCTCTCGACCGAACGTGCATCCACCGGCGAAGCCTTCGATCACCGGCCACCTGAGACACCACATCACCGGCGACACAGGTACCATCTTCATCTTCTCTCTCGATCTATCTTTCTTCTACTCACCGAGGTGACTCACTCACACATCACACCACATCACCGGCGCCTCAGTCATACACACAGCCGCACACATCCACATTCACATATTTACACACACAAACACACACATTCACACAATGCCTCACTCACACACACTGGTGCCTCACTCACACACACCGACGCACCTCACTCGCACACACACAACTGCACACACATTCACATATTTACACACAAATACACACACAAATACTGATTTGTATATATAAAAATTTCTAGTTTGATTTATGCTGTGTTTATGTATATTTTTAGGGCATAATTTATAGTTTTATAATTTTGATATATTTTAGGCTATAATTTATAGATTTATAATTTTTTTTTTTTGTGTTTATGTATAATTTTAGGGATAGATTTATTATTCTTGTGGTGTATATGTATATGTATAATTTTAGGGTATAATTTATAGATTTATTATTTTTGTGGTATTTATGTATAATTTTGGGGTACATTTTATAGATTTATAAATTTTCTTGTCTATATATGTAATTTTAGGGTATAATTTACAGCTTTATAATTTTTGTTGTGTTTATGTATAATTTTAGGGTATAATTTGTTGATTTGTTTAAAAAACTAGTGTATATATATAATTTTATTGTATGTATGTATAATTTTAGGGAACAATTTATGTATTTGTTAAAATAACTAGGATATATATAATTTTATTATGTGCTTTGAAATATTGATGGTATAATTTATACATTTGTTAAAACAACTTGTATATATATATATACAAACACTTTTCTTATGTATTGTATAATTTTGAGGTACATTGTGAGTTTTTTTTGTTAGCAGCGGCGTGACTTTAAAGATCAATACTTGACATTTAAATATTGTGGTTGTTCAGCTCTTTGTGAAGTGTGTGTGTGTGTGTTTGAGCTTAGAATATATACCCGTCCGAAATTGATTCAGAAATTAATTCCGGATTGTCCCCGTTTTGGGGCTGCTTTTTGAATACTTTATCTCATTTAGGATGTAAATGTGTATTACATGATTGTTAATTCGTTTAAGAAATATTCGGTTGTCATTTCCTCTTGCTTCTCGGGTATATATATAAATATAAATAAATAAATAAATATATATATATATATATATATATATATATATATATATATATATATATATATATATATATATATATATATATATATATATATATATATATATATATATGGAGGTTCAATTGAGAACTTTTATGCATCGAGGTACAAAAGAACCTATATCATCCATTAGATCAAAATATTGTATGGATTAGATTGATGGCAAAATGGTAAATAGTTGGACAATTTTATGCATCTTGTGCATTATAGAAATAAACAAGGAAGGACATTTTGGGGAATGTGCATACCTCATTAAATTTAATATATCAACAAATAATCAAATAATAAATGTTAAATAAATTCAATTGATACATTTCCAAATTTATCAAAAATTACACAAATTCAAAAAAGATGATGGAGATCGATGCATTTCATCGTTAATCGTATTTATCTATGCATCGTGTTCAAAAAAGACGCATTTAACAAAAAAAATACACAAATTCATTTATCTTGTCAACTTGTTCATCATTCATCTATGTATCGTGTTCGTCGTTCATATTCTTCATTCATCGATGCGTCGTGTTCAACTTGTTCATCATTTATCTATGCATCGTCATTGTTTATGAATCATTTATGCATCATCATTTTTCGTTGTTCATCGTTCATCATCCATCTATGCATCGTCATTGTTCATCATCCATCTACGCATCATCATTATTCATCGTTCATCATCCATCCATGCATCGTGTTCTTCATAATCATCATCGGTTGCATCACTTGTTCATATTCATCATCATCGTTGTTCATCGTTAATCTTCATATTCAAATCATCATCATTGTGAAAATCATGAAGAACACGACTAGAGAGAAAGGGAGAGAGAGAGAGAGAGAGAGAGAGAGAGAGAGAGAGAGAGAGAGTGAGTGAGTGAGTGAGTGAGAGAAATGGGGATGAAAATGAGGAATGTAGTTAATATGAGATTTTAATTCAAAATATAATTCCCAATTCTCTTTTATTGATTTTTAGAAATAAATTAATTACCATATATTTAGTGTTCCCTAAATGCCCTTTGTGCACCATTGGTAGATTATCCAATGCACAAAAGTTCCTCAAGGTTCTCGATGCATAAAAGTTCTCAATTGAACCTCAATCTATATATATTTCTATATATACTTGGGAGCTGAATGAAAATGCTGCCAAATTTTTCTTAAATGATCATTCATGTAATATGCATTCACATATGAGGTAAAGGTGTTCAAAAGTGGGTTTAGAAGCCTACTCTTTCGAATACTCTATCTTTTGTCCGATTTTTTTGTTCTCGTCTCTGGATTGCGTTTTGAATCATCGATTTACGGTTTACTCTAGCTTTGTAGTTATTCTATTCGATTTTCAGTTGCATCATGCCTCTTGATAAAAGCTGGAGTACTATCCGAAACCATAATGATCCTATGTTCCTGCAAGGACTTGAATCTTTTATCGAGACATGCAAAACATACGTAGACAATAGAGGTCTAAACAGATGTGCGTGTCATAAATGTCAAACAATCTCTTTGTACCATTGTTAAAAATGTAATTTCATATAGAATGGTATTGTTTCTTTTGACATTATTTTACCTGGACCTATTGATCAGGTTGTAATTAACTGTGTTGATTAAGTGTAAAAGAGATAGTCGTAAATGAAGACATGCTTTAGAACACGTAACAATTAATAAATTTCATTACGCTTGTAGATAATCATCTCAATCACAAGTCCGACAAATTTGAGCTCAACCGGACAACATTTATAGATAGCTAAGCGCAGAGGGGGGCGCAGGCCTGCTCCCCGACCACGTGCTTAACAGAACTATTTTGCCCACCAAAAGACTAGGAGCGCAGAACCAGATGCAGCCCAAGCAAAGACCTAGGCGCGCCCGGGGGGGGGGGGGCGCAAGCCTGCGGCTGAGCTCAACCCGTAAAAAGAAATTCCGCGTTTTTATTAGCGTTCTGGAGGCTGCCGATATGTATGAAAGACATCAGACGAAAAAGGGGTTGCAATTTTGGAGAGAAAAGCTTTATTTTAGCCCCGTTTGAGCGAATACGATTACGAAGAACACACGAGACATAGTGCGGCACTGCTGACGATGATGAATCAACAACTCTAGATCATTACATACTCGATGTCCGGCTAATGTCGCTATAATTATTCCCGGAGGAACCACGACGCTAAGTGTTTAATTTTATGAACGATTTATTTATGTTTATGTGTGTTGAATGTTTATGTTTTGACTGTAAACATTGCGATTGCGCAAGGTAATTAGTTTATAGAAATTTATAAAAACAAGTAACACTCTTTCGCAAGATATTCACTTTTCAATCAATCAAAGTTCGCAACGCTAGTCGCTCGAATACGTGTAATTAACCTCTCGCTCCCTATGGAGACGATCCCTACTTACCCTAACTTCTAAGGTATTTTTTGGTTATTTTTGGCAAGTTAACGACGCTCGTTCAAATTTTGGCGCCGTTGCCGGGGAGCGGTTGCGCTTGACGACACGTATTTTTGTAACTAGTTTAATTTAGTTTATTTGGTTATTTAGTTATTTCATTATTTATTTATTTGCTATTATTATGTTGGTTTATTTTTAGTTTTATCATTGCGTTTATCATTATTATTATTAAGAAAAGAGAATCGTGGCGCAAGCATCGATTCTCACTAAAAAGAAAAACTTTAGTACTTCACCAGGATCTCATAGGTTTATGCACACACGTTATTCCGGTAGAATTTCACTATTGAAATTTGATTCGGAAATAGAAAATAACCGCTAGATCTTTTAGACGAGCCACGATGCAAGCTAACGAAAGTAAATACGTTGTTCTTGAGAGAGGCGCTGGAGAGATACTTAGCTCTGATGACGAGAAGATCGAAAACACTTTTATCAAAGTCCAACAAAACAACAGGGCAATGGGAGAGCGACGAACCGTAAAATCCCATTATAGGTTGGGTGATATTCTTGATCCATCACCCATTATTTATCCAATCACAGATAATGAGCCTGAAATTCGGCCTCAGCTATTTAGCATCATACCGGTTTTTCGCGGAGCGTTTAGCGGAATTCACTCCTATATGTAAGGCCAACCATGTAAGGGGAATGACTGTAGATGCACTTTTGCCCACTGATAGAATAGTTAGTTGGGATGAAATGAAAAAAGAATTTTTAACTAAATATTATCCAATTAGTAAAACTACAGAAAAGCGAAAAGAAATCACTTTATTTAAACAAAGATCTGGAGAACAATTTCACGAAGCGTTTGATAGGTTAAATGAATTATTAAGAACATGTCCACATCACGAAATCCTTAAATGGATGTTAATAAAAAACTTCTTTGATGGGGTATGTCAAGAAAGTAGAAACATGATCACGGCCGCTCCTGACATAACTTTTTTGGCTAAAGAGGATGACGAAGCATGGGAGTTCTTAACCTAGTTGAGTAAGGGGTTAAAAGTCCAAGCGGGTTCGAAAAGTAGCATTGGTGTCCAAGTTATGGGCATAGACAATGCGTGGCAAAGAGAAGTTGAATTAAGCAAAAAGATGGATTTGTTGATGAAGGGAATGGGAAAGGCCACAGTGGCACAGGTCTGTTGTGTCACATGTTGAGACCCATCCCATCAATCCGAGAAGCCCACATACTTTCACTCATGAGGAGTATGTGAATGAAGCTTTTGGCTATCGGCAACGTAGAGAATGGGATAACCCATATCCAAATACCTATAATCCGGGATGGAGAAAACACCCAAACTTAAGTTGGAGGGAGAATCAAGACACCGAAGCTCCCGCAAAGTCGAGACATGAGCAACCTCGTCAACAAAACCGGGAATTTTAACATGGATCAACCTCAGCCACGAAGGATGATCGATATTATAAACTTCAAGACCCTAAAGAAGAATCTGAAGTAAGACTAGTGTTCGGGAATTCGAAAGAGTTCTCCGAATTCATGGAGTTCATGAAACAACAAACTATGGTGCAAGCGAAAACTATGGAGATGCTTGGAAGACAAATGGGACAAATTGCAGAGTCTCTAACTAAACGAGAAGAAGGAAAGATTCCAAGTAACTCCACAGTTAACCCATCACATCACCATGGCAAGGAAAAGAAGTATGACCTTTAAGGATTTAGGATTTAGCAGCCAAAAAACCAATCGAAGAGGTGGAAAATGTCTATGAAGCGGAATCACCTAAATCAGAGTCCAAGGTAGAAACAAAACTTAAGAAAATGACCTTTAAGGATTTAGCAGCCAAAAAACCAATCGAAAACTAAATTTGGGGAGGGCAGTTCAGATACCAAAATTGCCCCTTATCTAGCGGCTTTAGAAAATCCGGCATCATTTCCTTATGGTAAAAGAGGACCGAAAACTGACGATCTATGGGATGTCTTTAACCAAGTCAAAATCAATGTTTCTTTAATCAAAGCCATACAGCAAGTTCCATCTTATGCTAAATTCTTAAAAGACCTTTGTACTCAGAAACATAAATTCAAAGTCTCTCTTCCTAAACAAATAAATCTGACTGAACAAGTAAGTGCAGTTATTAAGCTTCCTACTGCCTAAATTAAAAGACCCAGGATCATCCTTGATCCCGGATACTATTGGCAATGTTCAGACTTAGAAGGCGCTTCTAGACTTAGGGGCAAGTGCCAACATCCTGCCTGTAAACTTATTTGACCAACATGATCTAGGCACATTGCAAACAATAGATGTCATCATGCAATTAGCAGATAGATCCATCAAAGTACCATGGTGGATGTTATCTGATGTAATTGTTAAGGTTGAGGCATTCTATTATCCAGTAGATTTCTTGGTTTTGGACTAAGACAATACTTATAAAGAGAGCCAACCGTCAATCATTTTAGGTCGTCCCTTCTTAGCTATGATCAATGCTTAAATCAATTGCAGAACAAGTGCTTTAGACATTGCATTTAGAAATCGCAAACTCAGATTGCATGTCTTTAATATTGTACCTAACGCACCATTGGATTCAGAGTGTTAGATGATTGATCTAGTTGTTGATTTGGTACAACAACAATTATCAACAATAACATGTAAGGATCCAGTGGAACTTTTTCTGTATTATAATGAGCATAAGCTAGAAAGCATGTTAGAATGTAAGGCATTTGAAATTGAATGTGTTTAATCAATGGATTCTAAACAACCACCATGGACACATAATATTGAAAAACTCCCTACTAATCTACCACAGTCAGCGAACCTTCTCTTGAATAGCCACCAAAACTGGAGTTGAAACCACTTCCTTCTCACCTCAAATATGCTTTTCTTGGTCCTGACACCACATTGCCTGTAATTATTGCAACTGACCTTACTGATGCACAAGAAAAGGCATTGTTAGAAGTATTGTCGAGACACAAGGAAGTAGTAGGCTGGACTATCGCAGATCTTAAAGAGATTAGTCCAACAGTGTGCATGCATCAGATTATCACTGATCCAACAGCTAAACCAACCAGAGTTGCTAAGTGAAGGCTGAATCCTGATATCAGAGAAGTGGTGAAGAAAGAAGTGCTAAAATGGCTAGATGCAGGTTTTATCTATCCTATATCAGATAGCCAATGGGGTTTGTCCCACACAAACAGTTCCCAAGAAATCAGGGTTCACTGTAGTCGATACTCCAGAAGGAGAAAAGATTGCAACTCGACCGGTTACTGGGTGGAGAGTATGTATCGACTACAAAAAATTAAATGTGGCAACCTCCAAAGATCACTTTCCTCTGCCGTTTATCGATTAAATTGTAGAGAAGTTAGCAGGATAAAAGTTTTATTGCTTTTGGGACGGCTATTCGCGGAATAATCAAATCCCAATACACCCATAGGATCATGATAAAACTATTAGATGTCCATATGGTACCTTCGCCTACCGAAGAATACCATTTGGATTGCGTAATGCTGCCGCCACATTCCAGCAGTGTAGGATGGCTATATTTTCAGATATGGTCGGAGTCCCTCTTGAAATCTTCATGGACAATTTTTCAATATTCGATAAATCATTTGAAGGGTGTTTATCTCACTTAGAAAAAGTGTTCAAATGATGTACCGAAACCAATTTGGTATTAAGTTGGGAAAAGAGTCACTTTATGGTCAAAGAAGGAGTGGTACTAGGACATATAGTGTCAGAAAAAGGAATGGAGGTCGACCGTGTGAAAATACAACTTATTTCATCCCTACCACCACCTACCAAAATAAAAGGGGTGTGTTCCTTCCTAGGTCATGTAGGGTCTTACCGAAGGTTTATAAATGATTTTAGTGCGATAACCAAACCCTTGTGAACCTATTGCTAAAAGATGTCCAATTCAACTTTGATAAACGATGTGTAGAAGCATTCAATACATTAAAAGCTAAGCTCACAGAGGCACATATCTTGCAATCACATGATTGGTCTCAACCCTTCGAGATCACGTGTGATGTTAGTGATCATGCAGTAGGTGCTGGCCTTGGCCAAAGAGTGGATAAAAGTCCGTGGTTATATATTATGCAAGTAAAACATTTTCAGAAGCTCAAATAAACTACACTACGGCTGAAAAGGAATTGCTTGCTGTAGTTTATGCGTTAGATAATTTTAGATCATATGTCTGGGGAGCTAAGGTAATTGTGTACTCTGATCACAGTGCCTTACGACACCTACTGGCTAATAAAGATACAAAACCACGGCTAATTCGTTGGATATTGCTATTAAAAGAATTTGATTTAGAAGTTCGAGATAAAAAGGCTCAGAAAATGTAGTAGCAGACCATCTTTCAAGATTGCCAGCAATCACCACAGATATGTGGGATTCAATTCGCGATAATTACCCAGAAGAACAACTATTGTTCATTGCAAAAGTGCCATGGTTTGCTAATCTAGTAAACTATTTTGTCACAGGGAAAATCCCGGGACATTGGAACTCACATCAGAGAAAGTATTTCTTCTCTCAAACCAAACAATATATTTGGGAGGAGCCAGATTTGTTCAAAATTGGAGCAGATCATATTATCCGGCGATGTGTGCTAGACAATGAGCATTATGATATCTTAAATCACTGTCATTCGTATGCATGCGATGGACACTTCAGTGCGAAGAAGACAAGCCATAGAATCCTGCAATGTGGAATCTTTTGGCCTACTATCTTTAAAGATTCATATGAATTTGTTAAATCGTGCTTGCAATGCCAAGAAATAGGAGGTATTTCGAAACGAGATCAAATGCTCATGACACCGATTCTCATTGTTGAAATATTTGATGTGTGGGGAATAGACTTTATGGGAACCTTCCCTAAGTCATATGGTTTTGAATATATACTAGTCGCAGTTGATTATGTCTCTAAGTGGGTAGAAGCAGAGGCTACAAGGACTAACAACCATAAGGTAGTTTGCCAATTTGTTGAAAAGAACATATTTACACGTCATGGAATTCGTAGAGCTATAATTAGCGATGGGGGTTCACATTTTAAAAACATGTATTTTGGAATATTACTTAAGAATTAGAAAGTTACCCACAAGATCGCAACTCCTTATCATCCACAAACTAGTGGACATATAGAAGTATCCAATAGAGAGATCAAACGTATACTAGAGAAGACAGTACGACCGGATCGTAAGGATTGGTCTACACAAGTAGACGATGCACTCTGGGCATATCGCACTGCTTTCAAAACCCCTATTGGAATGTCTCCCTATAAGTTAGTGTACGGGAAGTTATGCCATCTACCGGCTGAACTGGAACACCGTGCATTATGGGCCATTAAGAATACCAATCTCACATTCACGGATGTCGGTGTAAACCAAAAAAACCAACTAATGAAATTAGAACAAATCCATAGGGAAGATTATAAAAGTGCTAATATATACAAAGAAAAGACAAAAGCTTTCCACGATCGTCTAATTAAAAGAAAGGTGTTTAATAAGGGTGACAAAGTATGGTTATTTATTGCAGGCTTGCGCCTTTTCCCAGGCAAATTAAAAAGTAAGTGGTCAGGTTCGTACACAATAACTAATGTTTATTCTCATGGTGCAGTAGAAATACAAGACGAAAAAGGTGGTGAACCATTTAAAGTCAATGGGCATCGACTTAAGTTGTTCGTACAATGGGCTGATGGAGATGTCGTATCATCTGAGACGATGGTCTTAGATGATGTCACTTGAATATTAGGGAATCGTAAGTCTGGCTGAAGACATTAAACTTAGCGCTTCCTGCAAGGCAATCCAGAAAACTTTGTGGGTGTGTTCTATAGAAACCCTCACGAGACTATAACTATTCCACTTTCGCTACCGAGGGGTTTAAAGACTTATTGCACATGCTAAGTGTAATCATTTTCACGATGAAAGTGTGTTTCAAGTATTTTAATTTATTTAAATAGTTTCTATATCTTCTGTTAAACACTTATGTTGAACTTAGGCCTGGAATAGATATGAACGTAATGCCGGTAATCATTTAACTTGGGGAAAGGGCATTGACACTCGGGATTTCAGTGGAAGTAGAAAATCAAAGGAATATATGTACATTTGGACACTTTTCAGACTCTACAAGTACTAAGACAACTATCCAAGTTGGGGACCAAACAAAAAATGAAATACACATGGAAAATACACCCGGAGGACAGCCACAGGCGCAGTGCCCCAAGCGTACCAGCTGGCGCAAGGGTGCGCCCACGCCTACGCTTTGACGAACCAACTGACGTACTTTTATGCTTGTATTCTCATTTTTCACCCATTTTCTCTATAAACTCTCTATCACACACGAAAATTGTGTTATTCCTTGGCATTAGGGCTTCTTTCACAAGATTGCTCCTCTCCAATCTCTATTCAACATGATTATCTGTCCATTGTAAGTTTTTCTCCTTTCAATCTCCATTGCTAGTTAAGATTCTATGATTTTTAAGGTTGTTTCTAAGATTAGTCAAGCATGTTTACACCTATGGATGCAAGATTCTGCCCTAAATTTCTTATTTTTGTTCTTGAAGTATATATAGAGTACATTCATAATATTGCATAGAAATAGGATGTTATGTCTCCAAGAATGTGGGAAATTGATTGTAGGTGTTCATGGAACTCATGTTATTTATTTTAGGATTTTGATGATTGGAATGTGTTAGATGGCCTCAATCATGTCAAAATGCTTGTCGAGTACGTAGATAGACACACATATATGGTTGAACATTTCTAATTACTGTGCATTCGATCATTCGTTCTAATTAGCGCTATACATGTCGTTAAGTTAATGATTCAATCCAGGGGAATTTAATTCGATAATGTTATCCTAAATCTCCCGATTGTCATTTATCTATATCTCACGTCCATAAATGTCGCTCATGCTACCATGCAACGTATTATTCATGCACGTAGGGCCTACGAAATACTTGCTAGACTTCATGCTCAATTTTATGTTATATTTTCCATTCTTGAGTTCCCATCCCACATTTTGAATGTACGAGTTAGTTATCGTGAGTTACTCATTCGGTCGTACGTAATTCCAACCGGAATTACGGTACATTCTTGAGGGGTCATGCATCCATGATGTAGTTACATTATGTATATTTCGTGTTCGTGCCTAATTCCATGTCTTATTTGATCATAGATGGAAAGCCAACTTAGCGCAAACTCGAGTCGCCGAACAACACAAACACTACGCTTGCGCGTTCACATGCCAATTCCAATCAATATCGAGTACCCTTCACCACCACACACTTCGTAAACTTTGGAATCACCCATCTATTTCCACATTGAGAGAACTCTAAAAGACTCAGACTTTAAGAATTTCGGGATCATTGAGAGTTTTTATCGCTTGGTATGGTCGGGGGCCTTACGGTTGGAGACTCCATTCATCCATGAAGAAGAGGTAAAAGAATGGGTGAGAACGATGATGAGGCGCAAAGGAGAGGCGGAGCATGATTTCGAGTTCCGAGGGACTTATGTGACTACTTCGATTTTGATACCCACGACAACGTGAATTTTGGACTAAAATGGATTTCTCAGGAGGTGTGTCATTTTAAAGGATGGGCTCGGAAGCTTCGTGAGGTTTTTAATCTCAATGTAGAACAAGCCCGGTCCTACATGAAATACTACCAAGGGGATCTCCGGCCATAGGCTAAGGTGTTGTGGAAATTAGTCGTTTTTAACATCTTCCCTCGATCCGCCAATACAACATTAGTCAGGGTTCGGGAGGTAATGATCATTCATGCTCTAATGACAGGGAAACCCTTTATCTCACTCGCGTATATAATCATGAAAACCTTATGGGATGCCGCACTTTCAAGAACTCGTAAGGAAATCCCATATGATCATATGCTGAGTGAACTTTTCATCAACATGAGGGTCATCCCGGAGGGTGCTAATCCAAGATTATTGGGACCGAATGATATTTGGTTCACATGTGCCACAATGGCGGGATTAGTTTTTGAACAAACCTTAAAGGCTTATGTGATTAGAGATCCAACGCATGGGAAAATATCGGTTATACCGCCCACACTCTTGTTTAATGTGTATGAGAAGGACGAAAACAAGGGAAAGGCTCGCTTGACTGAGGAATAAAGGGATATAGGTGGCCCCTCAAGCCAAAGACAACCCAACGACGAGATATTCAAGGCCCGTCTGGATGCGATCAAAGCGGCGGTTGAGGGACTACTCACTGCTAACAAGGCCGTGTTGATAAAAGTGGAAAAGCTAAACCAAGAGGTAAAGATGCAATCCATATTGGTAGGGGCTAATTCTCGGTGGTTAACGAGCCATCACTTTAAAGTGGAAGCACTCGAGCGGGCGGTATTCCGTCGTGATCCTGACCCAACTCCGCACGCACTTCACATAACACTTTCCCTGATGATTTTGGAGTACCACTGGTCGCTTAAACTCACGTGGCTAGATCTTTCACTTTCCCTTTATGTGGTGAACAATTTAATGTGTGTTCTGTGGATATTGCCTTATGGCAAAGACTATAATTCCTTGCTTTCATGTTTGTTGCTAACAATGGTTGGACTATGTTTGGAGTATTGTTGGGAATAGATTTAGTTTATGAATGTTATATGTTTAGGGATCATTTTGTAATATTTCAATAGATTGGTTTTGTATATAAATACATATTTTCGGTACTGTAGCTGTACGAATTGTACACATATTGCACGGATTCATTTTGTCTTGTACGGATATTCTCCTAGGGTTCAGTGCTTGTTTTCCAAGACATCGTATTGTAATTTCTTATTGTGCAATTGAATCATTCGGTTAGTGTTGATCAATCTTGTTCTTATTTGTTTGATCTATATTTATGATTGTTAATATTAAATATCAATTGGTATCAGAGCCTAATATGGCTGAAATTGTTTTATTTTCGAATCTGAAAAAGTTTTTTCAAGAACACTGTTATATTCATATTTTTTTGAAAAACAGAAAATCGTCGAGGGGTTTTAATTGAGTGGATGATTTGAACAGAGTTTTGGATCGAAGGATTGCCTTTTGAAGACGAATTAATTGAGTCTAATTTTAGATTTTTATTCAAAACACACAAACAGTTATTGTGATTGTCAGGATCTAACTGTAACTACCTAAGATTAACTGATTTGAATTGATCAGAGTGTAAACCAATAATCTTGTATTAAATCAAAGTCTAATTAAGAAGTTTGCGGAATAACACTTAATTATTTTAATAAAAGCTTTCAGAATCCATAACAGATAAATATAAATGAATAAACAAAATTGCTTGTATTGCAGAACTGAATGATTACAATCACCTCTAATCTGTTTGATTAGACGAAGAACACAAATTATTCTTAGGGTTTTACAACCTTAGAGGCTTATGAAAACTTAAACAAAAAGCAATTACAAACTTAAATGTGCAGAAACTTGATACAATAGAAAAACCTATTCTATGTATTTATAATGCTTTCTGATTTGTTTCCTTGAAGGACTCTGACTTCTCTGATAGTAGATATGCTGGAATCTTCGTATAAATATCTTTTCCTGAATATCAGCACTTTCTGTTTATGAAACTGTTGAGCAGCATGAATCACTTAGCAGCTTGAACAGAGCAGCTTGAGTGAATTTACTCTGGCAGCTTGAACTTTTATACTAGCAGCTCGAACTTCTTCAACTAACAGCATGAACTTTGTACTTACACAGAAAATCTACTAACAGTTTGAGAAATCTAACTAACAGTTTGAACTACTTAGAATATTTCCCAACAATCTCCCCCTAACTTAAATTCTTTACAAAAGACTTTAAGTTCTACACAAATAAGGAAATAAAACAAGTAAACTGTTATTTACAAACCAAGGCTTTCAAAAACTTACAACTGTGCAAGTTTCTGATTGACTGCCTTCAAAAATTCTTTCTTCAGATCTTCTCTATCACAATATATTCTCACTGATCTCATCTGAAGTAGCATAGCCTTTGGAAGATGATAAAATTCAAAATTGAAGAACATACTGGATCCATTTGCAAACATGATTCTGTAAGTCTTTGATTTGACAAACAGATCAACTTGTGCAATCTTCATCTCCTTGGCATCTTCTATATCCTTCCTTATTGACTCAGGATCAAAAATGCTCTTCAAATCTTTAATAGCTTGCTTTACTTGTGGAAGAGAAGATCTAACTTGAGTTGCAGAACCAACATGATGCATTCTTGTGAGCTCATCTCTGGTCATCCTTTGGACTATATGCATCATACTTTTATATTCTTCCTCAGGACCAGTTTCTCTTCTTACTACAAAATGATATCTTAAGTCAATGTTATCCATTGGCTTAGCATACCAGTAAGTAATAAGAGGTTTTGAGAAATCATGCTGGTCGAGGGTCTTTTCAATCTCCATTACCTTCTGCAGCTGATGCTCAAACAACACCCTTTTAACCTGATCAAGCTTTGCCTGTGAAATTGTATCTGATTTGGGAATAGAAGCAACAACTTGACCAGAAGGAGCAGTATCACTCTCACCAGCTTGATCCTTGATTATATCAGCTTTCACTGATTCTTGTTGACTTTGAACTTCTTGGGAGACTCTGGCTATCTTTCATTTATTCATCTCTTTATCATGAATGTCTTGTAGCCTCTCTGTGCTCATGGACTGAGCCATCTTCTTTGGAATGCCAGCTGAAAAGGCAAAATTAATCAAGAATCTTCTATGCTCAGCCTTTGAGTGCCCTGTTGGCATTTTCCTCTTCCTTTCACTTTGCTTGACCACAAACCCTCTTAGGTAATTACCTAAGGTTTCATCATCTTGCATTGGGGCCTGGGTTTGCTGGTCTAGAGCCTGATCTTGTTCTTCTGCTATTTTTCTCGCAATTTCAGCATCATAGGCAATCTGTGCTTCTCTAGAAGAAAATTTGTCCTTTGGAGACTCAATGAGGATACCCTTGCCTTTATCTTTGATTGCAGATGATGTAGTTTGGACTGAACTGATGGGAGCCTGAATTCCTTCTCTTATAACAACTCCAGTTGCTCTTGTAGAAGCAGCTTGAGTTTCTAGGCTAACAGCTTGAGAAGCTGTTGGGACTGTAGTCTAGAATCTTGGACTGTTGGAGCTGCTTAGACTGATTGAGGGATCTCCTGATTCTCCCCCTTTTTGGAAGCATTGGTTTGGTCAGGAGGACCTACAACCTTTGCCAATTGGGTTCGAATCAGCTGCTCTAATTTAATGATCTTATTTCCACAGAGGGTGAACCCTTTATGGAGATAATCCATTCTTTGGTTTTGAGTAGCTTCTGCCTGTCTGAGTGCAATTATTTGTGCCCCCTGTGCAGCAATGATGGACTGATGGTATTCCAACATTGCTACAACAGGTTACAGCTTAGGATCCGTCAATAACATGAGTTGCAGACTAGCCTCAAGATCAGCAAACGAATGTGGTGCTTGTGATCTATCACTGGCATGAATACCAAAAGTAGAAACCTCTTGGCCCCTCTGTTCTTGGTACTGGGGACTTCCAGATGGTGCTTGCACACCTTCTGTTGCCATGGGTGTGGTCTTATTGATGTTGGCACTGTCCTGTGCCTCTTGTGCAGAAGCAACAGTAGTGTCAGCCACAGAACCCATATGGACAATCTCTGTTGAGATGTCCACCTCCTAATTGAGGTTGGGAGTGTCCTCAATGGGTGCCCTTTGGGTATTCTGTGCAGAAGTGTCCTCCTGCACAGGGTTATTTGGCTCTTGTAAGAGGACTGAGGAGGAAGGAGCTCCTGGTCCTCTTTTTCGTTTGTACAGTTTGAGTGGGGATGTGGGCTTAACAACAGGAACAGGAGGCATTTGAGTATCATGAGGAGTGGGTTGAGGTCCTGCGGGTGAAGTAGTAATGTTAGGCTGAGCCTGCTCAGGACCCTCTACTCTGTTTCTTGGAATGATGCCCAACATTGCAGAAGGCAATGGGACATCAACAGTCAAAACATTGGCACTTTGTTTTAGAAGACGTTTTATTGAAGGTAAAGAGTGCCTATGGGAAACATGAATCATTTTATGTACATTCAAATTACTACAAGTTCTTGCAATAATTTCAGCCAAAAATCTAGGATACATCAAAAATTTCCCATGTTTTAGGGCATGATGCCTTAGCATACCCTGAAAAATCATATTAGAAAAATTGAACTGTTGGCCGGTTGATAAACACACTAAGGCAGTGGCTATGTTTGATGAAAATCCCGACCAACCAGTTCTTTTTGGGCTTATACATTGCTGAATAATATGTACAAGATACTTCCACTTTGAGGCAAAATTTGTTTTAAAGAAAGTAAAAGATTCAGCAGCACCCCTATATCCAATAGCATGAAGACCATTATGTAAAGCAGTAAGAGATAGGTCTGATATACCTGAGGCATCTTGAAGATGCAGGTGTTGGCGAATGATCTCCTCAGTGATAGAAACAGTGTTGCCATCAATTTTGGATATCAGAGATGTGACTCCATTAACGGTTTTGACTGAGGCATATTTCCAGAATTGTTCTATATGAGATATGTAGATAGTGGGATTGATAGTAAGGGCATGATGGATATGGGAACTTCGAAGGAAGTCCATCATGTCGTGGAACGGTTCAAGATCAACGTGTTTTAGAGAGTAGGGTAAACAGTTGTGTTCTTTGACGAACTCCATTGATGAACGAAGAATTTAGGGTTTCAGTGATGTGCGTGGGAATTGTTCAGAGAATCGAAGGAGGGTTGTGGAAGATATTTTGCAACTGGTAGTTACAATGGAACGAAACTGGAACCTTTAAAGGTTTTGAAAATATCTAAACCCGTGCACACACTTATGGAAATGACCAGATTACCCTCTACACTTTGACAGATCAAGTGAAACAACTAACAGTCCGAGAAAATGAACTAGCAGCTTGAGAAAATACTCAAGCTGTTAGTTGAAAATTAGGCGACTGCTAATGAAACTGTAACTCCCCCTTAATCAAGCATATGTATAATATTCATGGAATAAGAGAAAATAAAGAAAAACAAGTTAATCCATATTAACCATACCAATATTTGATACTAGGAAAGTGAATCTTTCTACATCAAATGGTTTTGTAAATAGATCAGCTAACTGATCATTAGTATGAATTTTGGTAACTTGGATTAATTTCTTCTCATTACAGCCCCTTATAAAATGAAATCTAATGTCTATATGCTTGGTTTTGGGAAATTTCACTGGATTTTGTACAATGCTAATTGCACTTGAGTTGTCAATATAAATGGGAGTAGATAGGAAATTCATACCATAGTCTCTCAGTTGATTCTGAATCCACATCACTTGGGAGCAGCAACTTGCAGCTGCTACATATTCTGCTTCAGTAGATGAAGTGGAGACAGTTGTTTGCTTTTTGCATTGCCAAGAGACCAATCTTGCTCCCAAATATTGACATCCACCAGTTGTGGATTTTCTGTCAATGTTGCATCCTCCATAATCACTGTCAGAATAGGCTGTTAATTCAAGAGGGGAGCCTTTAGGATACCAGAGGCCTAAATGTGGTTGGCCTTTGAGATATCTAAAGATTCTCTTAACAGCAACCAAATGGGAGTCCTTTGGAGAACATTGAAACCTAGCACACACATAAACAGCAAACATAATATCAGGTCTAGAAGATGTTAGATACATAAGAGATCCTATAAGAGATCTGTATAGATGAATGTCGACATCTATTCCATCTTTGTCTGTATGAAGCTGCTTGTGAGGATCCATAGGAGTACTTGCAACTTTGGTATCTTTGTACCCAAACTTTTCCAGTATGTCTTTAACATACTTTGATTGACTTATGAAGAGACCTGAGGGCTTCTGCTTGACCTGCAATCCTAGAAAGAAGGTGAGTTCTCCCATTGAACTCATTTGAAACTTTTTGTGCATTAAAGCCTCAAACTCTTTGCACAGACTGTCATTGGTTGACCCAAATATGATATCATCAACATATATTTGTACAAGCAGAATCTTAGATTTGATGGACTTTGTGAATAGTGTTTTGTCCAGAGTACCTCCCTTGAACCCATTCTGGAGAAGGTATGATGACAAAGTGTCATACCATGCTCTAGGAGCTTGGTGGAGTCCATAGAGAGCCTTGTCTAGCTTGTAAACTCTGTATAGATACTTGTAGTCCTCAAAACCAGGAGGCTGACACACATAGACCTCCTCTTCAATTGTGCCATACAGAAAGGCAGACTTCACATCCATTTGATACACTTTAAAACCTTTGAAGCTTGCATAAGCTAAAAACAGTCTGATGGCTTCAATTCTTGCCACTGGAGCAAATACATCATCATAATCTATGCCTTCCTCTTGAGTGTACCCTTGTGCTACTAGTCTTGCTTTGTTCTTGATGACTTTCCCTCTCTCATCCTTCTTTTTCTGAACACCCATCTTGTACCAATGGCTCTCTTTCCTTTAGGAAGATCAACATGTGTCCATACATTCTGAATCTTGAATTGTAGTAGCTCTTCCTGCATTGCCTCAATCCAGGATGAATCTTTCAAAGCCTCTGATGCCTTTTTAGGTTCTAGCTGAGACATGAAACAGGCATGTTCAAATGCAGCTAGACTAAATTCAGGAACTGCTGGTTCAGCAGCAGCAGTCTCATTTTGAACCATTGTCCTTGTTTGCACAGGTGTACGTGGATCACCCATTATTTGATTGAGAGGATGATACTTGTGAACCCTGAGTGTAGGCTCTCTATCCGTCTGAAAAGAGGATCAAAGATTTGTATCATCTCCATCAGGACCAGTTGATGGTTCAGCTTCTAGAACAGCTTGACTTGAATCTGGGACTGTTCCCCTTTGTGTGGGAGCTGTTCTCTCAGGACTTGGGAGTTGCACTTCATTGTCTGGATTTGAATCATATTGAGCATTCAGAACCCCTGGAGGATCACAAGACAGAAGTGGTATAATTGTATACTCATCCCAATTATTTGAATTTGCATTGACAGCTTCAATCCTCTGTTCATCAGCTTCTGCAGTATACTCAACAAAGCTCAGAGAATTTGTTAGTGAATCTAAATCAAACAACCAATCAGGACCAGTGCCTTTGACATTTGCAGTATTTTCATTAAATTCAACATTGGCACTTTCTTCAATGGTTTTAGACACACTGTTATATACTCTATAGGCTTTGCTTTGATTTGAGTATCCTACAAAGAAACCTTCTTCAGCCTTACTTTCAAACTTACCTAAGTGAGTTTTAGTGTGAAGAATGGTACATGGACAGCCAAAAGACTTGAAAAAGGCTATTAAGGGTAGTCTATTATGGAATAACTCATAAGGAGTTTTCCCTTGTGATTGAACAACCTGAACCCTATTTAGAACATAACAGGCTATATTGACTGCTTCTGCCCAAAAGGTCATTGGCAGTTTTGAATCAGCTAGCATGGTTCTAGCAGCCTCAATTAATGTTCTGTTCTTTCTTTCAGCTACACCATTTTGCTGTGGTGTTCTTGGTGCACTATATTGCCTAGCAATACCTTTGGACTCACAAAAACTGTTTAGAATATGGTTTTTAAATTCAGTTCCATTGTCTGATCTTATCACCTTGACTTTTGAGTTGGATTGGTTTTCTATCTAAGAATAAATGACTTAACTAGCTCAACAATTTCATCTTTTGACCTAAGAAAGTAAACCCAAGTAAATCTGGTGAAATCATCAACAATGACTAAACAGTAAGCCCTTTTATTCAAACTCAAAACAGATGTTGGACCAAATAGATCCATATGAATCAGATGAAGAGCAGATGAGATTGAATTTACTTCTTTGGCCTTATGAGAAGTTTTGTGTTGCTTGCCTTTAAGACATGCTACACAATGATCATCACATATGAACTCCTATTGTGGTAAACCTCTTACCAGGTTCTTTTTGACTAAAACATTCATTGATTTGAAGTTCATGTGACACATCCTTTTGTGCCAAAGAGCAGACTCATTGGATGATGCTTTGGATATCAAACAGTTTAAAGTACTTGATTTGAATAAAAGTTCTGTGTCCAAACAATATACATTGTCCTTTCTTGGTGTTCTTAGTAAAACAAGATTTTCAGGAATTTTAAAATCTTTTGAAAGGACAATGCACTTAGAATCTGTAAACAAAACAATATTTTGTTTGTCACAGATTTGAGACACACTCAATAAGTTATACTTAAGCTGTTCAACATACAAAACATCATTGAAAATCATGTTGCCTACATTAACAGTACCTTTACCTGTAACCTTACCTCCTGTGGAGTTGCCTCCAAATGCAACAAATCCTCCTTCAAAGCCTTTGAAATTTGACAAGCACTCAGAATTGCCTGTCATGTGCCTAGAGCATCCACTGTCCAAATGCCATCTTGTTTTATGAGGTGACCTGTGGTTGCCCTGCACAAATACAAGCTTAGTTAGTAGTGGAGTAAACCCAAACCAAGTTGGTTTTGGGTTGTCCTTGTGCATTAACATAACTAAACACTGTCTTTGATTTCTTATACTTAGTGAGATCCACTGATGGATTTTGTGGAGAGTACTTAGTTATTACATGAGGTATCCAGGTATTTTGTCCATCCTTTTCAACAACAGTCTCAGATGATCCACTACCAGTCCCAATTTTGAGCCTAGCAGTCTGAGCTGAGTCTGTAGTGCTAACAGCTTGAGAATTTGCACTAGCAGTCTCAACTTTAAACTTGGCAGTTTCAACATTTGTATCAACAGGTTCACCTGAGTTTTTACCTTTAACACACCATATCTGTTTAAAAGTTAATTTTGGTTTAGCTAAAACCTGTTTTTGGTGTGTGGACTGTTTCTTATTTACTTTCGAGAACCTGTGATCAACTGTTTTCTTTGGAACTGATGCAGTAGGAAGTTTGGCCTTTGAAGTTTTTGAATTTTGAGAATTTGGATATTTATTACTCACATTCTGTTTTGCAACAGATGGTTTATAAAAGCAATCCCTGGCCAAGTGATTTTTCCTGCCACAATGGAAGCATTTTTTGACTGTTTGAATTGGAGAACCAGTTTTATTGGACAATATCTGGTTCTTGTTCCTTTGATTTCCCCTTACCTGCTGTTGTTTGGGAAACTTTTGAACACCATGCTTTTGGCATGTGCAGACTGGAACATTTTTAGCCTTTTTATTATTCTTTGAAGAAGATGCAGTGTTACAGTTAGAAGGTACAGAAATCTGTGGAGCAGCATTGCATACACTCATCTTCTCCTTTCCTTTCTTATTGGGGATTTGGATTTCTATAGGTGCACTCATTGTTTTGTGTTCTTTCTCAACTGCTGTGCACTCACAGTCTCTATTTTGAATCTGATCTTCTTTAGATTCAGGACTGTTACCAAGGATAGGATCTACAGTGGTCATACACTCATCTAATGGTGCATTAACAAGCCTATCAGCAACCTCACTCATTGGATGAATGTATTTGTTGTTGTAAGGGGGTGGTGTAGCTCTGTAGCCTATACCTTCTTTGGGATTGAGCTGAGATTTTACCCTATCTTTAAATTGGAATTCCATTAGGTGTTCCAGCTTTTGATTTGCCAATTTGAAGTTACCTAGATCTATATTGACAGATTCTAGTTTCTTATTAGCCTCTAACACCTTTTGTTCAGTCTCTTCTAATTATTTTATTTAGAGATTCTATTTTCTTATTCAGCTCCTTTTTCTCCCACTCATGATATGTTCTATCATGCCCCATTTGAATCTCATTATCCTTATAGTCATTGATCTTGTAGGTCCCGAGAGGTTCCCAAAGTATATAGTTATAAGCTGTAGAGGGGGGGTGAATACAGCAATTTAAAAACTACACACTCTTTTCTCAATGTTTGTATATATTATCAACAATTTGTTAATTACAAACAAGCTTGAATGCGGAATAGTTCAAGCTGAGATGACAGATACAACAGTATGCTTACTAGTCTAAGACAGACTCGAACTAGTATACAATGAATACACTCACTAAGAAGCACTCACTGTGTTTACAAGACTTAAGGAACAGCTTAGTAAAACAGCTTAGACACACAGATGCTGGTTTACAGAAGACTTGCATGCATGAAGATCACACTTGCACGTTCACTCTTGGTTTCAGCACTTAGCTTTCTTCACATCTTTCTGACCTTAGAAGCTTCCTTTTATACTCACTTAGAGGATCTAAGAGAAACATCTTCATTGGACGGAATGAAAAAGGAGAAGTCTTGTTGAAAAGACAACATAACCTTTTCTGCACTTTTCTGAAAAGCAGACTTGTCTTCACATGTGCAGAACTTTTGTCTTTTTACTTTGTCTACTGTTGCATTGCCTTTAACTAATTTAGGAATGTCAACTTTGCGTCTTTCTTCCTTGTAAAGGCCTATTTTGATATAAGAAAAAGGTCTGTCACCCTTTTTCAAATACCCTTTTGTCTTCATGTTACAGAACAGCGTGGGCAGGCTGAGCAGTTCTGTTTTCCACTTTGTCTTCGACTTTGTAAACTGATCTTGTAGTCAAAAACAATACATGATGACTTGCAAAACACATTCCATAAAGTGTTTAGCCTGTTCACAAAGAACAGGTTCTGTTCACAAAGAACAGAACACTTTAAAAATGCCCAAGCTGCTCAACAGTGTAGAGCAGCGTAGACAGTTTATGTCCAGCCTGTTCAGCAGACAGAGCAGCTTGGACAAACTGTCTTAGTTGCAACACATGCAACATATAGAACAGCTTTAGACTGATATTGCAAATCATTTTCAGGTTTCAATAAGGCATATAACAGGACTTAAATTCAAATGCATCAACAGGTTTGATTATAAATCTCCCCCTCAGATGTAGAACAGGTTTGACTGAGGCCTTTTTGTGCCTAACAATCTCCCCCTATTTGCAATAACCAGTCCAAGCTGGTCTTATCAAAAATCACTATATATTTTTACAGTACATTTGCTGAAATAAAATTACAACATTACAGTAAAGTAAAAGATCAGTTTATATATACACTGATTCTTGACTATACTAGAACAACACATGTTCTTACAAGAGTACAACTAATGTACTAATGTATTTTACAACTAATGTAAAAGCAAAAATTACAACTTATGTAATAATGTACAACTAATGTACAGGATGTACAACTAATGTACAAGGTGTTTGGATTGTTTGAGTTGGGAGCAAATAATGGCAAGCCTGTCCAACTGATGGACAACTTCCATTCTTCACCTACCCAGATGGTAGATGGACTTCATATTAGTGGAGAAGGATCCTGAACCATCCTTTCCAATTCTTCCCTTGTATCCTCAATTTCCTCAATTTCACTCCTGATAATCATGAACTTGGGATCATTGAGCTCCCCTCTTTCATAGAAGCCTCTGAGCTGTTCCCAGATGGCTACTCTCCATTTGCTAGACTGCCTGAAAGAAACTGCAAGTCTGAAGGCGGCAAGTTGTCTCAGATCAACTTTGTATAGATCTGAAGCTCTTTGGAAGCACTTCTTCTGAGTTAGGGGATCTACAAAAAATGCCCCCAGCTCAGGTTCTTCTATAATCTTGCCATCCTCAAACTCTATTCCTTTAGGCAAACTATAATCAACTCCTTTTATTTCAAGGGCATAGTCGCCCTGTTCAATCTGCGCAAGGAGTACCTCCATCTCTGTATCCTTCTTTGTCCTTCTGGCCTTTATTTTGGGGCTTGTCACAGAGACACCCTCTTTTACTTCTTTTGGAATCAGGCCTAGCTCACTTACTCTTTCCATCAGCTTCTTGATGTATGCCCTGATAGTCTTAGCCGTTTCTGACTTAGACTGGCTCAGGGCAACTGCCAGTTCCACCCATTCCCTGTATCCCATTTGTGCAACATCAGTGTGATCGTAGGATTCCATTTCAGGGCCTGTTGCACCCATCCTGGTGATCTGAAGTTTCCACTGTGTGCCTTTTCTTGAAATGGGAACAGCTTTGACAATCGCTTCCTTGGCAAGCCTTCTAGTAGCAACATCATGAAATTTCTTTCTAGCCAAGTTGTCAAAGTGGAATTTGGCTCTGGCAGAGGGTACTGTTGATTTGGTCACAGAGACCTGAGTACCTTTCTCTACTTCCTTCTCTTTTTCTCCTGCTGATTTCCTGGCAGCTTCCATTATTTTCTTTTGCACCTCCAAGGTAGACATTTTAATTTTCTTTGCTTCTTGGAGGGCAAAGGACTTAGCAGCTTTGGCAGATTCTACTTCTTTTCTTAATTCCTCCAGAGCTTGAAGCTGTTCATCCCTAAACTCAAAGTATTTGTGCATAGGGAGGCCCATCTCTTTGGCTCTGGTCTTGTGAAATTGCATTTCTGCCTGTTTCTGCTGCATAGGATCCTCAGCTACCTTTTCTTTTCCTTTAGCTGCTGCTTTAGGGACAGCAGCTTCAGGAATTTCTTCTTCTTCTTCTTCTTCTTCTGATAAAATAAGGTGCCTCCTTTTGCTGCTAGGCCTGTCCTCAGGAATGCTCTCCTCCCCCTTAGACTGAGCAGGGTTTGAAGAGACAGCCTGAGTAGGCATAACAGCTTGAGAAGCACCTTCAGCTGCACCTGTTTCAAAAATTTCTGCTGGCTGACCAGTGTGAGTTGCAGACACTGGTATCTCCTTAGGAGAAGAAGTTTTCTCCCCCTTAGACTTAGTCTTCGAGGCAGATGACTTCTCCCCCTTTGAAGGAGATGAAGCAGCGACTTCAACACCTGGTCTGCCTGAAGACACAAAGTCAACAGGCTTGCCAGCAGGTTTAGAGGGTTTAGGACCAACAAGGCTGTTCACTAAGTAAGCCAAGTTATCCTTCACCTCACTAAGTTGGGAAAGACAGGTTTGAAGAGAATATGTGTGGGAATCAGCAAGGGTGGTCAACTTAAGAAGATTTTCCCTATCAGACGCTGTGAACAGCAGAGATTGCAGCTGTGCAAGATGAAGTTCTAGTGAATCTCGCACATCAGCAAGGTCTGATGATACAGAGTGGGATAGGGAACCAATGATGGTCTGTAAGCCGGCCAAAGTGTTAGGAAGGGTAGAGTTGCAAGAAGTGAGGATAGATGACAGCTGTTGTGAAATGGCTGCCATGGAGGACACAGAGTCCTGTTGTACGGAGAGGATAGAGGAGAGAGAGGTGGATACAGTTTGCAGCTGTGCAGTGAGTGCAATCAGCTGTGGAGAGTTGTCAGTTTGGGGAGTGACTGGGAAGGATTCTTTAAACAGATCAAAGAATCCTTTGAGCTGCTCAGACACAGAGTCTGAGATGATGGATGGTAGGGAGTGCATGGTGTTTTCCAAAGAACCAACTTTGTTGGTCAGCAAAGAAAGCTGATCCTTCAAAGGCAGGTCTTTGGGAGATGGTGGTGTATGGGTGGATTGTTTGGAGTGGGTAGAGGGAGAAGATGATGATGAGGCTGGTGTTTGAGGATGTGATGGAGAGGGAAGAGGGACTTGGGATAGAAGCTCCATAGCCTGAGCAAAAGTAAGATGGCCCAGGTTAGAGGGATCAAGAGGACCTTCAGCAGCGGCTGTAGCTGCATCACCAGGAAAAGGGGATGATGTTTGGGGCCTTTCAGATGCTGCTTGTGTTGCAACACCCTCATGAAGACCAGTGGTGGTTCCCTCTGCAGTGCCTTGGTCTAAAGACACCTCATCATTGGGAGAGGGGATATGCATTTCAACATCAGCAGTGGTGAAACCTGCTGATGGAATTTGCATTGAGGAAGCAGCCTCACCAGAGGGATGGTATGATCCCTGAGGTTCATCAGCTTGTGTTGTTGGTGGTCCCTCAGCAGCTGTTTGGTGTTGAACAGCTGAATCATGGGGAACAGAAGTTTGAGGCTGAGCTGCTGATTGGTCTATATCAGCAGCGTGGGCACCTCGTGCAGACTCAGGGTGTAAGGAGATATGAGTGGGGGACAGTGTGGACGCAGTGTGGAGTGGAGAGGGCTCCTGTCTTTCAATATCCTCAGCCTGTTGGGAGGCTGGGATAGTTGATGTGGGTATCTCCATTTGTACAACTGGTTCCTGTTGAGAGGAACCAGAGGGTCTAGGCTGACTCAAGGGTGACTCAGACTGGAGTGAAGCAGGCTCCAAATGAGCTGAACCGTCTCCCAAAATAGGAGAGGCAGCTTGGGTTGCTTCTTGTACAACTGAACCCTGTTGAGAGGGAACAGAGGAGATGGTTTTGTGGGCTGTTTTCTTTTTGGCTAGAGATTTGCGTTGGTAATGGATGGATGATGTAGGTGATTGTGGAGTAGGGAGAGGATCTGTTTGGACAGGATGGGAGACTGGGCTAGGAACAGTGGGGCTGGCCTGTTCCATCGTCTCTTGTGCCACAGAGGCACCAGCCACAAACGCTTCAGGCTCAACAGATGAGCCAGGGTGAGGAATCTGCTCTTCCTCAGCCACAGAGGCTAAGGGAACAGACTCAGATGGAGCTGTTTTGGCCTTCTTTTTCACAGGCCCAGCTTCAGCAGTTGCCAGGGTCCTCTTTACAAGTTTGGACCTGGCTTTGGATTTGCTGGTGGGAGCAGTCTCTGGATCCATCCTCACAGTAGAGGGTCCTTCCACTAATCCTAGCAGCCTCCTCATTGGTGTTGATAGAGGAGGCTCATTCTGCAGGACTGGAGTATAGAAAACTCTATTCCTTATAACTGGGAATGCAGCAGTCTTAAGAAGAGGCTGAGAGTTATAGAGATGCTCACCACATACATGCTTGAAAATGAGGCTCAGAAACCTGGGATATCGAACAGCAGCTGGTCTTGACTCTTGCTGCACCAGGTTCCTCAGATTCAGAAAAATCCATTTGGCCATATCCATGGTAGTTCCATCCACAAGCTGCAGAACTACAGGGATTTCATCACGGCTCAGTTGGTCAAAGGAACCAACTTTACTACTGAAGCACATCACCACAGAGGCAAATAAGAAGCTGTAGGTAGGAGAGAGGTCCTTCCTGAACAGTGTTGCTCCAACTTTGGGTTCTGCCACACCACAGAAGCGTAGCAGATTTCCCATTTGATCATTTTCAGCTTGGGGCTCATCGTAAGAAGCAGCAGTTGGTAGATGAAGCACCTCCCTGAGCAGATCAGTGTTGATCTCAATGGTCTGAGTCCCATTGAGTATTGTGCCCTTAATGACTTTGGATTCTGGAAGGTAGGCACAGGTATACCAGAACTCATACACCATCTCCTGGTACAGGACACCAGGAAATGCAGTCATTGCGTAGTTCAACGGATGAACTTTCAGAAACTCCACCATTTGTTCGTAACCTTTCCCCACATAGTTTTTGGGGATGGTTAGGTTTGCAATATAGTTGGTGGGTTTTATGGTCAGCATCGTGTTGATGGATGAGTGTTTGACGACATCCTCACCAACAAATACTGGGAGAAAGGGATTAGGTCTGTGAGCCATTTGGGAATTTTTGAGGTTTGAAGAAGCAAAAGACACTTAGTCGATTTTAGGGTTCTTGAGGATTTCTGGAAATGATGAGGAAGACGAGGATGAAACAGTATGTAGGTATTTATAGGATTTGAATGGTCGTGTGTATGAGAGAGAAAAGGTTTGGGCGGTTTGATTTGAAATGTTAGTTGACGGAAAAACGGAACGGTTGTCCATGTCAGAAACATTTGTCAGACCACTTGACCTTTTTAATCACTAACACACGTAACACACATTATCCGCAGTAATTAAGTTAAATTAAAACAGAATTTAAGTAACTTAATTATGAAGAAAGATAATTAAACTTTTGGTCTACGCTGTTGGTCAAACTTGTGATGATCAGGGTCAACACAAGGTTCTCAGTCTTCAAGCTGTTCTCCCTTCAAACTGTGCCTTCAGCCTGTTCTCCTTTGTGAGAACAGGTTGTGTTCAATAGTTGAACAGGTTACAAGACAATGCCTTGTAAGACAGTGTGAATAAGTGAACAGGTTGAAGATTGGACCATCAGAGCAGGCTGGACAAATAATCAGGGTAAACTGTTTTTGTTCAGCCTGTTGTATGCTCAAGCTGTTCAAGTTTTCAGACAAATTGGCTAAGTACAGAACATGCATAGCCTGTTCTGTCTAAGCTGTTCTGAGAAACTTGAGCAGTGTGAGACATACAACTTTGTAGACTTGAGAGAACACTTAGTCACTCTTTTTTAACATGCCCAGCTTGCTGACAAGGTAATTAAACCTTGTTTCATCCAGAGGTTTGGTGAAAATGTCTGCAAGCTGTTCATTGGTGGAAATAAAACTTACCTCCACATTACCTTTCTGAATGTGATCTCTGATGAAGTGATGTCTGACTTCAATATGCTTTGTTCTTGAATGAAATACAGGATTGTTGGAGATGGCTATGGCACTTGTGTTATCACACAGAATAGGAGTTTTCCTATACACAAGGCCATAGTCTTCAAGCTGATGCTGCATCCACAAAATCTGCCCACAGCAGCTTCCAGCAGCAATGTACTCAGCTTCAGCAGTAGAAGTGGACACTGAGTTCTGCTTCTTGCTACTCCAACTGATCAACTTTCCACAAAGGAGTTGACATCCACCTGTTGTGCTTTTCCTATCTAACCTGCAGCCTGCAAAATCAGAATCTGAATAAAATGTTAGTTTAAGGCTTGAGTCTTTGGGGTACCAAAGACCCAAACCTGGTGTACCCTTCAAGTATCTGAAGATTCTTTTCACAGCAGCTAGATGTGATTCCTTTGGATCAGCTTGGAACCTAGCACACAAACAGGTGGCAAACATAATATCAGGTCTACTAGCAGTCAAGTATAGCAAGCTCCCAATCATGCCTCTGTAAGCTGTTACTAAAACAGCTTTGCCACTGGCATCAGCATCCAATTTTACATTGGTTGCCATTGGGGTTTTAATAGGAGAACTTTGATCAAATTTGAACTTTTTCAAAAGATCTAAAGTGTACTTTCTTTGATTTATAAAAATTCCAGTTGAGGTTTGTTTAACCTGCAATCCTAAAAAGAAAGTTAGTTCTCCCATCATACTCATTTCATATTTAGATTTCATGAGTAATGAAAAATTCTTGCATAACTGCTCATTAGTAGAACCAAATATTATGTCATCCACATAAATTTGAACAAGCATAATATCAGACTTCACTTTCTTTATGAACAGTGTGGTATCCACTTTACCTCTGGAGTACCCATTGCTCATAAGGAATTCAGTAAGAGTGTCATAACAGGCTCTAGGGGCTTGTTTGAGACCATAGAGAGCTTTGTCCAACTTATAGACAAAACCTGGGTGTTGTTCATTTTCAAAACCTAGAGGCTGCTTGACATATACTTCTTCTTGCAGCTTCCCATTCAAAAATGCACTCTTCACATCCATTTGAAATACCTTTATGCTCTTATGAGCAGCGTAGGCTAGATACAAACGAATTGCTTCTAGCCTGGCCACCAGGAGCAAGTTTGATCATGAGTCAACTGCCGTTCTCCTGTCTTAGGCCCTGAGCAACCAGTCTTCGCCTTATTCTATGACATGACCTTGCTCGTCCATGCTTGTTCCTGAAACCTCATTTTGTTGCCAAATTATAGTTTTACTTTTAGGAGCAGGGACAGCTTCCATACTTTGTTTTCTCTCAACTGATTGAGTTCTTCTTGCATGGCTAGTGATCCATGGCATCTTTTAAGCTTCATCAACTCTTTGGCTCCCATCAGTGAAAGACAAAATAGAGAATAACAAAAGTTCCCTAAGCTGTCACGAGTTTTGTATTCCCTTTGTTGATGTCCACCAATATTTTGATCATTGGAGTGACACCTGATCACTTAGGATCATTTTCTCAATGATGATTTACCCTGAGTTTGTAAACAATCTTCAGCAGGTCCTGTTGAACAGCTCTCAAGATTTTCAGACACACTGTTGTCTTGAGCCTGTTCACTTGTTGAACATGTCTGACCACTGTTGAACATATCAGCAGAGGAACTAGGAAAATCAGCATTGATAGGTTCTGGACATGTAGTTGTAATTAAGTCAGTACATTTATTCACACAGGGTGTATTGACATAATCATCATCATGTCCATCATGATTAACAGGTTCCACACTGGGTGTAGTGGAAGCTTTTGAGTCCTCTTCATTGATTGAATGCATCTGATCATCAAAGTTAAGGTCTCCTGAAACTGATTCAGGAACAGCTTTGGTGGAGGCATTCTTGGACTCTTCAAAGGTGACATTGATAGATTCATCTATCACCTTTCTTTTGTTGTTGTATACTCTGTAGGCTTTGGAGATAGTAGAGTAGCCAACAAACACACCTTCATCAGCTTTAGGTTCAAATTTCGACAGCTTGTCCCTTTGATTCAGAATGAAGCAGGGACAATCCAAACACGATGGAAATACTGACATTTGGCTTTCTTCCCTTTGAGCAGCTCATAGGGAGTCTTGTTGAACTTTCACCACTAAGGAATTGTTTTGGAGTTAAAGCGGGCAGTGTTAACAGCTTCACCCAAAATGATGAATGGTAACGCTGATGCACAGCAGCATTGGTTCTACAGTTCAATGAAGTTCGGTTCTTCCTCTTCATCACTCCATTTTTTGAGGAGTCTTACTGCTGAAAAGTTTTGAGAGATACCTTTTCCTCTTCACAGAATGTCTTCATGAGTACACACGTCTCTCTGAACTCTACCATCGATCACTTCTAAGCTGCTTTACTCTGGCATAGTTTAGCATTTCCATCATTTTGAACAATCCAATAATCCTCTCTAGCGCCTCTCCTTTGCTTCTTCAGAAAGAATCAACCCTTGTACCTGGAGAACTCATCAACCATGTAACAAGAGTGTATCTTCTTCCTCCTAGCTTGGGGACATTAACGGTCCAAACAAGTCCATATGGATAAGAAGAGTGGGAGGTATCATAGAGAACATTGGTGTGATTTAAAAGTGTTTTTCTCTGCTTGCCTTCTCCAAAGCTGTGCATAATCTATTTGGCAAAAGTCATAAGAGCAAAACCTGTCACCAACTCTTTCTTACAGAGTTTGTTAATGTTCTTGAAGTTCAGATGTGACAGTCTTCTGTGCCATAACCAGTTTAGATCAGCATTTGTTCTTGTGAGAAAACAGGTTTCAGTTGTGGGGTCAGCAGAATGCATATCCACAACATATACACCTTTCTTTCGTTGAGCACACAGCACAACTTTGCCTTGGAAATCCAATATGTAACCCAGGTGCTCATCAAAGTTAACCTTGTAGCCAGCATCACACAGTTGGCTTATGCTAACAAGGTTATGTTTTAGCCCAACCACATAGGCTACCCTTTTGAACACTGCAGCACCAGCTTTAAGAGTTCCATATCCCTCAGTGGATCCCTGCACATTGTCACCAAAGGTGACTTTTGGCCCTTTTTCAGGCCTGAGTTCACTCAGCAATTCTTTACAACCTGTCATGTGCCCTGAGCAGCCACTGTCCAAGTACCAAACCTGGGAAGGTTGTTTTTCCTGCAGAGTGATAAGAGAATTATTAGTCATTTTAGGGGAACTCATCACAGAGATGAGTTCTCCTACTTCATCAACATTTGTTGATGGATTTGGAATGTCCACACTAATATTCCCTATCTGAATGGTATCAGCTTGTATACCATCCTCAGTGACTGTGACATTTCCACCACTGCTTGTGACAGCTGTGAAGGAAACAGCAGAGTCAACAGTCCTCATGTCCTCAGATTCAGGACAGTCCTTGGCCAGATGTGTCTTCTTCCCACATTTGTAACATTTTCTCTTTTTAGAATTTTTGGAAGAAGATCCTTCAGAAACACATTCTGAGCTGTTTTTGTTGATTCCTTCAGCAGGTTTAGCATTCTTTGATGAATCAACAGCTTGTGTGGAGAGTTCAATAGCCACAGCTTTGACTGTCTCTTCTTTCCTCTTTTTGGGAGGACATATGTCAAAGACAGGAAGCTTGATTGGCTTTTGAGCTTCCACAGGTTTGGGAAACTTATTCCCATTTGTCTCAGTTTGAGCAATAGCTTTGCCTTTGCCCCTACTGGATTGTGATTTATGCTGCCTATCAGCATACTCACTGCGTTTGGTTTTGAAAAACTTATTTTCATTTAAAACCAATTTCCACTATGATTTGAAAACTTATTTGAAATCACAACAGTTTTGTTTTCAACATGAGACTTACCCTTGTTGAAAACAGGCTGCTTACTTTTTGAAAACTTATTTTCAAAGTGTTTAGCATCAAAAGGATTAACATGCTTTTTACCAACAGCTTTGGACTCAGAACCTGTTTTGTCAACAGGTTTAGCATCCACAGCTTCAGTTTGAACATGTTTTCCTTTCTTTTGCTTGTGTGAGCTAGCAAAGCACTTAGCAGGCTGTTTTGGAGAACAAACTCCAACATTAGCTTTTGAGCTGAGTTCACACAAGCTGTCAGTATTTTGAGGCATGACAAACCTGTTTGTTGAGATTAGTTTATCATTCACATTTTGGATGAATGTATTTGGAAGTTCACCAAGAGTGGATAAATCTTCTTTCAAATTACTTATCTCAACAATTGAAGCTGCTGTGTCAAGATCCCCTCCAAGATAGGCTTGGATTTGTGCAGGAATCTGTTGACTTATACAATGGCTGACTTTTTGTGCAGATTGGCACCAAGAGTCAACTATCTTTTGAAGCTTGGCATGCTTTATATCTGTTTCTCTCTTTTCTTCCAGTAAAATGGAGT
>JAANYP010002734.1:52839-83875 GCA_020465985.1 Centrapalus pauciflorus
GAACATAGGCTTAATATTGATTATATATGTGATTTATGCCTTAGAAATCCAAGTTTTAGAGTTGTAAATATGATCAGATTCGAGAGCATTATGATCAGATTCGAAAATACATAAAGAACAAACTCGAGATATATATGATCAGATTCGAATTGCATAGATTCGAGTCTATGAGTTCGAATCTATTCTTTTCCCCTAGACTCGAGAGTGACTTCGATTCTATATGTATATTTCGATTCTATGCATAGTTCGAACCTAATCTCCATGTATGTGTATGTCTCGAATCTAACCATTAGATTCGAAGGGTTCCATTTCGAATCTGATCCATGTTCTTCGAATCTAGCTAGTTAAACTCGAAGTATGTATGTGTTTCGAATCTAATCTTTAGATTCGAATGAATATTTCGAATCTGATGCCTTTAAATTCAAAATCTGATTTTTGTTCCAAGCCTAAGATGATATATGAACTAACAAATTATCAGAATCAGATAAAATGAAGAATTTAAGACCAAAAGATGATGACATTAATAAAGATGATGAAAATGACAAAGATATTATCATGCATGATTTTGAACAGGTTCAGTATATATTCTGAACAAAGACTTAAAGATTTAAAGACTTGATTGACAGAGAACAGATTGATAAAATCCTGAGATAACTCAGGTGGCAGATTCATATATCTGTTTGACCAAGACCCAACACTGTGAGTTATAGATATTCAAATTGAACATGCAAAGATCCGTTTGAGATATATTGATGCTGTTACATTATTTGACATTCATTTATCAGCTGGATTGAGACCTGTGCACACCATGGATGGGTGTTGCCCAGTGAATCATGATAGCTAATTGCTTATCATTTCATATTGCATTTATTAGCGTTTCAGACTTTGCTTTATGATTCGTTGCTATCATGATTCCTAAGACTTATGCTTATTTCATTAATCAGACTTGATAAGATTTATTCAGCTTGACTAGCCTTATGGTCTATTGTTCTAGACCCGGCTATTTCACCAGTTCTCACGAACTTGGTAATGACTTCCGATGTTCGGCCATGTTGACCTACTGGTAGCTAGCCCAGTATGTGGCTGATCCCCACGATATAAGCGTGAGTGTGGTTTGAACATCATCCGATCTTAAGATACTATATCTCAATCATGATGAGGGCTGTAGCGGCAGCCAAGACTTATCACGCTTAAAATTATGACTCCGCTTGACACGCATGTTAATATTGAAAATCTATAAACTCACTAAGCTTTGCTTACAGATGTTGCTTTAAAAATTTTACAGGAAAAGCCAAAGGAAAATCACCTGCAGGACCTAGTATTTAGGTCATTCAAGATCCAAGTTTTGAAGCTTTCCTAGACCACTTCTCAACAAACTTTCTGGTACTGATTGGAAGACAGCTAATGTGGTGGTTCTGGGTAGACTTGATGTGATGATTGATGTTATGATTAGATTAGATGTTACCCTTTTATAACTTAATAATGAAATATGTAAACTTATTCCTAATCATGTATGTACATGTAATTTTATTATTCCGCAATTTAATTACCCTATCTTAGTATGGTTGATATCGTATTGCATGATGTGGGACCTAGACTGGTGAGAACTGCCCCGTAAGGGGTGGTCTTCACACAATTGTCAGTGGGATACTGACTTGTTCAATGCTAACTCTCAAAGGAGAGCTAACAGTGGATGTGGTTAATTCCCGGCTTTCTAGGCTTAGGGTATCCCGCACACTCTCTTCAGCTATTTGTACAATATCAATCATCATTCCCCCTCCCTCATGATGATCACCACCATCATCACCATCATCATCATCATCACCTTCTCCCTCTTCTTCTTGAATATCAGATAATGTCCTCTCAGAATCAGATTTTTCAGGTTCTTCCTCACCACCCCTCACACTGCCTTCTCCCTCACTCTCAGAACGGGCAACCTGAACTTCAGCCCCTTGCTGAGGTTCCTCGATCCTTAAAGCTCCTGGGCTAAGAGATCCCGGTTCCTGGGTCTCTATCGGAGCATGATCTATTCTATATAATTTCACATGTTCACTTTCTTGATCAGCATACTTGAGCAACGACTCTGGAATTGGCATGATGTTGGCATTTGGGGAGTCCGGCACTTCATGCAAACTCATCATGACATAGTCTGGGCATCTCTGAGAATTGGCTCGCTTTGGAATATTTTCATTGGCACTTAAGATCCCTCGGATAAGAATCTGTATAAATCACTGAAGTGGCACAAATTTCCTTGCTCTATTCGTCGTTTTTGCAAGCACTATCTCCTTCAAGTCTTCCCATATGCACTGAGCAAAGTCATAGTGTTTGTTGAATGCTATCCCATGAAATATTCGCAAGCAATGAATGCTGCATCTATCAATCCCAGTATGTTTTGAAGTCATGCACCGATTTATGATACCAAAAAGTGTGTACCATTCGCCATTTAATCCATTTCTGTGAAACTTTGAGCTCTTCGGAAGTGGCTTTGAATAGCCTAGGCAAATTAAATCATGAACGAGCTCTTCATCTGAAACAAAATCCTCAAAATCTGCTAACTCTGGGAAGTTCACAGTGTCAATACGTCGCGGAAGAAATAGATTGTGACGTAGCCTTGCAAGAGTGATTTTCGTCTTGAACTGATCAATTGTCACTTTAAAATGATGATTACCGTCAGCAGGAACAAATTTGACAGTGTGCCAAAATTGTTGTAAATATACTTGTGGAATAGACGGTTTATACTGAAGCAGATAACCGAGTGGATGACCTTTCAGAATGTCCACAATTATAGGATGGCTTACTTTAATGACTTTGGAATCTAAACGATGATTATTGTCACGGAAAGGAAGGCAATGTTTTGGTTTTACAAGTTGGTTGTCTGGGATAATATGTGTTTGTGATGAACGGGCCACTGAGGTAGATCTGACTGGGGTAGATAGAAGGGTATGGTTTGATGATGAATGGGAATCAGAGGAATTTGAGTTCTGGGATTGCACTGGGGATGCCATTTGAACACCTGTAAAAATAAAAATCATGTTAGTCTTATCAAGTACACAAATGACAACCTTCAAAATGTAGAAAAACTTGTAACATTTTATCAGAAATTGCAAAAACTTGTGATTTTCTTTTTAAAGCATCGGGATTCCTGACAATAATTGAAAATTATTGAAAGGACTCCAGAGTCAATCGTTTAGAGACCAATGTTAGAAAAACACAAATATATAAAAATTTCTTAAAAAAAATGTGACATTTTTCTTAAAACATAAAAATTCCACACTTAGAAAAATTTTCTGCTTTAACTCGAATGAAACTGTAATGTTCTCGAATCATGCTTGAACTATGTCGGATGACTCATGAGACAACTCGAATAAGCCTAGAGACAACTCGAATTATATGTCTATGAAACTCGAATAAGTCTCTGTAAAACTCGAATGATGAGTTTATGAAGCTCGAATCAATCTATATACAACTCGAATGAAGTTTGACTCAACTCGAATGAGTCTTGAAGTTTCTCGAATGAAGACATGTAAAACTCGAATGCTATATGTCCTAAACTCGAATAAGCGGTAAGTCCTTATGTGCTGAAAATTTTCTAAGTGTTACACACACTTGTCTACTCGCATAAAGCACAACCCTTTCTCGAATGTAATGTGTATTAAACTCAATTAACTCTGAGTTTAATATACATCAACTCGAATGAGTCATCATGAAACTTGAATAACTCACAAATGCAACTCGAATTATTCTTAAGTCAACTCGAATGAAACTTCCATGCAACTCGAATGACCCTATAATGAAACTCGAATGACTCTATAATGCAAACTCGAATAACTCTGTAATGCAACTCGAATGACTCTTTATTCGAGAAATGTCTGTTTATTTTCTTACAAGTCTAAAACACACTGATTTTATGAATTTGAATTCAGAGATGTTTTTCAGTGTTTTAAAACTTGTACCCCCCTCGAAAATGTGTTATAAACACATTTGTTTTACTGAACTTTGAACAAAAACAACTTTAAAGTTGTTAAAAATTCAAATTTCAGTGTATTAAAAAAAATCGAAACTGTTCCATTAACAAATCACTGATTCTGTTTTTGTGAGTTACAAATGACTTAGAAAATTTCAGATTCATAGTCATAATACCCACACGAACATCATCACACAATTAATTTCAGTTTGAAGTAACAATCAAACGATTTGCCATTAACGGCCATGAACACAAAAAATTGACATATGAACACATACTCACATTTAAACAAATACACAGAAAATATGCACATACTAACTGAAATAATAAAGAAAAACAAAGTTTGACTCACAATTTTGATGAAATGAAATCGTCGGTTGTGGGTTTTTGAGGTTTCTTTGAAATGAAGAAAGCTTGTGGAAGAAGATGAAATGATGTAATTTCCGGAAAAAGGAAATTTGAATTTGAAATTTCAAATTTATATTGAAATTTTACCCGGCCCAAACATTTAAATTTTCAAATAACATCCGGCCCATCTTCTAAACCACATTAGCCCACATACCACTTATTTCAATTAAAAAAAAAACAAAAAAAAATTGTGACTAAAAAAAATATGAATTTTAAAAAAAAAATATCAGCACACAAAAAAAAAAAATTGAAAATGTAAAAATAAAAAAATCCACACTTAAAAAAAATTTCACATAAACAACTCAAAAAAAATGAAAACACACACAAAAAATAAAAAAAATTAAAAGTATTAACAAAATGCATTTGCTCCCCCTTGAATTTCTGAAAGTTGCTCCCCCTCAACTTATTATTCAATTTCTCAGCTCTGCTCCCCCTACAAAATAACAGATAATTTTTATCAGATTTATTCAAAATCAGATAAATTTCTTTTCTGCTACCCCTGCACATGACATTCCAGATCTTGTTAAATTCTAAAGAATATATAAACTTTTTATGATTCATGAATTTAACATCAGATAAAAATCACTTAAAAAAATGAAAATTTTAAAATGATAATTTTGAAACTACTGAATTATTAAATCTTAACGATTCAACATACCTAATTTGTATACCAAAAAATTAAACCGCTTTTCATCTAACGCTTTGGTAAACAAATCAGCTAGTTGATATTCAGTAGGTGCAAAATATAATTCTATATTTCCATTTTCTACATGATCTTTTATGAAATGATACCGAATGTCGATGTGTTTCGTTTTTGAATGTTGCACCGGATTTGATGCAATAGCTATCACGCTCTGAGAATCACAATATATTGGAATTTTCTTTGGTGTAAACCCGTAATCACGCAGTTGGCTCTTCATCCACAACACCTGAGAACAGCAGGAAGATACAACAACATACTCTGCTTCAGCTGTTGACAATGAAACACAATGTTGTTTCTTGGATGACCAACATACGGGTTTGTCACCTAAGAATTGTACTGCTCCTGACGTACTCTTTCTGTCCATCTTATCACCTGCGTGATCAGCGTCAGAAAAAGAAGTCAGATTAAATGAAGACTCTCTAGGATACCACAAACCAAGATTTGGAGTTCCTTTGAGATATCTTAAAATACGTTTTGCAGCTGTTAAGTGTGATTCTTCTGGGACATTAAAAATGAAAATTTTTTTACAAAATTCTGGATTACTAGACCCATAAATTATATCATCTACATATATCTGTATAACTATGATATCTGACCCCTGACGTTTTATAAACAGGGTTGTGTCAACTGCACCTTTTGTAAATCCACATTTCAACAGATATGTTGAAAGTGCATCATACCAAGCACGAGGTGCTTGTTTAAGGCCATACAGTGACTTATCTAAAATATATACATGATCAGGTTTCGAAGGATCAGTAAACCCTTCGGGCTGATATGTATATACTTCATCTGTTAGCTCCCCGTTTAAAAACGCAGTTTTAACATCAATTTGATATACTGTAAAATTTTTATGAGCAGCAAAAGCTAAAAACATTCTAATAGCTTCAATGCGTGCAACGGGTGCAAATGTTTCGTCATAATCAATCCCTTCTTGTTGGCTGTATCCTTTGGCCACGAGACGAGCTTTATTCCGAATGATGACACCATGTTCATCTTTCTTGTTCTTGAAGATCCATTTCGTGCCTATTATGGATTTGTCTTTTGGGCGCTCAACAAGTCTCCAGACCTTTAACCGTTCGAACTGGTTGAGTTCTTCTTGCATCGCCACAATCCAATCAGCATCCAGAAGGGCTTCTTTTACATTTTTGGGCTCAATCTTACTCAAAAAATTTGAAAATAAGCATTCGTTTATAGTAGCCCTTCTGGTTTGGACTGACGCAGATGGATCACCAATGATGTTCTCAATTGGGTGATTTCTTGTCCACTTAACTGTATGTGGAAACGGTTCTATTGGGTCTTGGTTGGGATTGAGATCTAGATATGGTTCGGGAGTTACTGCAGATGTTGTAGGTGGAACATCTAAGGTAGGAGCTTCTGATTGTTCAGAAGAAATGGGGGTTTCAGATGAATGTGGAGGTTCAATTGGTTGTACAATCTCAGTAGTTGACTGCACATTTGCTGTTGAAGCTTCTCCAGTTTCTTCTGAACTTTGTTGTTGAGAAAGATCTGACACTATGACTGGATCTTCAGTAATCCTGTCAGGCACTAAATTTTGAACATTAGTTTTGGGCTTTTCAAAATAGTCGTCATAAAAATTCTCAAACAACTTATTTAATTCAGAATTTTCAGTATTTTGTCCATTTGACTCCAATGAAGTCTGCATATTAGGTTCGGGTCCTGAACTGGTGTGTTCAGAAGCCATTACCACTCCTTCGTCGAATTTAACATTTACGCTCTCGTTGACTGTCTTGGTTCTCTTGTTGTACACTCGGAAGGCAACCGACTCCTTTGAATACCCGATGAATATTCCTTCATCTACCTTTTGATTAAACTTTCCAAGGTTGTCTTTATCGTTTAGAATAAAGCATCTGCAACCAAAGACATGGAAAAATTTAATATTAGGTATTCGTTTATTAATCAGTTCATAAGGAGTCTTTCCGAATCTTTTATTTATTATTGAACGGTTTTGTGTGAAACAAGCTGTTGCAACCGCTTCTGCCCACAAGAACAACGGTAAATTGGAGTAGGCCAACATCGTCCTAGCTGATTCCACTAGTGTCTGATTTCTTCTTTCAACGACACCGTTTTGTTGTGGAGTTCGAGCAGCTGAGAACTGATGTGTAATTCCTACTGAGTTCAAAAACGAGTCAAGTGATTTGTTTTTGAACTCTGTTCCGTTGTCTGAGCGGATGGTCTGAATTGTGAGTTGCAACTTTACTTGTATTTTCCGAATGAAGTCTATGATGGTTTCGGTTGCATCTGATTTGGATCTCAGGAAAAATACCCATGTGTATCGTGAATAGTCATCAACTATCACCAATACATATCTTTTCTTATTTATGCTTTGTACTCTCATTGGTCCACACATATCCATATGTAATAACTCCAGTGCTCTCGTGGATGAGTGTTCTGATTTGGATTTGTGTGTGGCTCTTGTCATCTTTCCTTTTTCACATGCCGCACATAATTGCTCTTTTTGGAATTTGAGCGCCGGCAGCCCTTTAACTAACCCTCCTTTTACTAGGTTGGTCAGCTCGTTGAAGTTCAGATGTGAAAGGCGACGATGCCACAGCCATGCTGTTTTAGATGTAGCTTTTGACAATAGGCAGACATCTTTCTTCAGATTGATCGAGGCTAAATCAATGGAGTACAGATTGTTTTCCTGTTTACTGCTAGAATTTCTTTTCCTTCTGCGGATCTGATGCTGCACCGATTGGCTTTGAAGTTGACTTCTAACCCCTTGTCACACAATTGTCCAATACTAAATAGATTGTGTCCAAGACCATCAACATAAAAGACCTTTTGGATGGTGATTTTGTCATACTTCAGACTTCCGTATCCTTTGATTGGACAAAACTGATCATTTCCAAATCTAACCGTCCCACAGAACTTTTCTACAAAGTCCGTGAGTGTGTCTCGTTGTCCGGTCATATGTTTGGAGCATCCGGAGTCAAGGTACCAGACATGGTTTACCTATAAAACGTAATAGCACATGAGGTACCCACTTGTAGTTGGGTACTTTTGTTTTAGGTAAATCATGCATAGTATCATTTGTTTTTCTAACTGATATGGCTTTTAGCTTTTCATTTGAAGTTATTTTAGGTACCCATTTTTGAACTGTTCTTTTGGGTATCCATTTTTGTACAATTCGCGGTGGAATTGTTTTTGGAATAATTTTCTTTGGAACCCTTTTCTGTTCATAAAATGGGTCCTTTTTCTTTGGTTGCCATACGAGCTTATTATATTTCACAGTTTCAGGCTTACAAACATAAGAATTCAAAGCAACTAATTTCGTTCTTGAAAACTTAATACAAGAATTATTAACAAGTTTATCATTATTACAGACAGAATGTTCAATTTTGCTATTTCTATCTGTAACAATTTTTTCTTTCACGCGCCATTCTTGTTTTATAATCTTGTTTTTCTATTCTCTTTTCTTCTTTCGCCAAACTTGTTTTCTCGACCCGTTCACAACGATATCTGACATAAAAGAAGTTTGAGAATTAGAGGATTTAGATGCTCGTTTTTTCTGTGACTTTTTCATACCTGTTGAAGATTTGACTTTTCGTGCAATAGAGTTCGTTGATGAAGATGATTCACCCTTTTCAAAACTAGGAGACTGAACAAAAAGTTTAGTTTTCTCCTTCTTTGGTTGTACTGACGGTGAATTTTCAGATGGTTTTAAAGAATCTGTAGCCATTCTTTGCAGAATTTTAACAGGTTCTTTATTACCATTTGATTGTTTGTTAGTCAAAAGTTTGATAAATTCACCAATTTTACCAAACATTTGATCTAATGAATTATCATCAGAGTGCATGAACATATCAAATTCTTTCTCTGAATTAATAGAGTCTAGAGAAGTAGTTGATTTTGGATCAGACACATTTATGTGTTTAGGCTTATTTTGCAACGTTTGTTCCATTTTAATTAATTCATCCTTGAGAGTTCCATTCTCTGTCTCAAACTTTTTAATTTTCAATTCTAAATCAGAATTTATCTGTTCTAAAATTGAATTTGGTAAATATAATTTTTGAGACTGAGTTGGTAATTCAGACAAATTCTTTTCAGAATAAGTTTGAATGAACTCTTCTTTAGTATCAGTATGTTGCTTGTTTCATTTATCTTTGTATAATCAACATAATTTTGCATTTTGTCTGATCTTAATCTTTTTATTTCTTCGCTAGATTCTACTTCTTCAGATGCTTTCATAAATGTCATTTTTAATCCTAAATTCATGTATCTGACATCATATAGTGTTGGTGAATTTGATATAGCTTTTGTCAGATATTTAGGATTTTCCCAACCAATACCAGATTTAGAGTTATAAAACTCTGTATCTTTTGGTTGATTTAAATATATTGTTTGATCTGTTTGCCCTCTTTTAATAAATTCATCCTCCATCTTTTTTATTTTCTCATAAAGTTTAGTTCTTTCTTCAAATATGGCATGATATTTTACAGAAAAGTTTGAGGCTTCTAAATCAGCTAATCGCAGACTTTCTTTTAAATCAGATATTTTGTGATTCAGATTGAGTATATTGCTTTGAAGTTCTTTTTCCTTATCTTGTAAGTCTGAGACAGCTCGTAAAGCTAAGGCTTTATCTTTGGAAAAATCTAGAACTAAATTGTGTTCATTTCGAAGTTTGTTTTCCAAAGAATGAACCTTTTTCTTTTCTGTTTTTAAGGATTTTTCAAACTTTTTAAGCATAAAGGTCATATTAGTTAGTTTTTCTTCTAAGATGCATGATTCATCATTATCAGAGTCTGAATTAGAATTTACCTCCGGTCCTTCTGAATCATCAGAGTTTTCAGACTCTGAATCTTCTTCATTTTCAGCTTCATTTTGGCCAGTTGCCATTAATGCAACTTCTTCTGTTGCTTCCTCTTCATCAGAATCAGATTCTCTTCTCTCTGCATCCTCTTCATCAGTCAGTCCAACCCACAACTCATCTTCAGCTATCATAGCTGATTCACTCAGTTCAGACTCATACTGACTTTAGACAAATATGGGCATCTTCATCCAAGATATCGTCGTCGTCTGATAACTGTAACCAATGATCGTCCTCCGCCATAAGAGCTTTGCCTGACTCTTTCTCTTTGGCTAAGAGTGCCTTTCTTGTATAGTAGTCTGAATTTTTGACTACTGGAGATCTGCATTCCCGGGCATAGTGACCTGGTTTTCCACAGTTATAGCATTTCTGCTCCGACTCCTTCTTGGCTGATTTATCTGACTTCTCATATTTGTCAGACTTTCGTGCACTACTTTCTCCAGCTTTCTCATATTTATCCTTTTTCTCAACTTTCCTTGAACCTGTTTTGTAGCGCATTTTGTTGTTTGTTGGCTTCCTGTAATATTTCTTCTGAAATGCCTTCGTAAGCAGTGCCATCAGCTTTTTCATCTCTTCTATCTCTGGATCTGCAGATGAATCTGATGATTCTGATTCAGAAGATGTGCTACTGATTACTGCTCTTTTTTCCTTTTTCAGCTTGTATTTATACTTTTTCTCCGCCAGTAGAGCTAGAGGATCAGCAGTTTCTTTTCCCGCTTTCTTCTTTCCAGATATTTTCCTCAATACAACTTCTTGGTAGTTGTTGAGGTTTTCAAATAGCATATGAAAATCCATCTCTTCAATATCTTTCGTTTGTTGGATGATCATAGCATATTTTTCCCATTCTGGATTTAGCACATTTAAAAATTTGACATTGATGTCCAAGTTGGACTTTGTCACTCCGTTTCTTTTTACTTCACTTACCCGATTCACAAATCTGAGGTAAGTGTTTTCCAAAAGTTCACCTTCACGAGCTCTGAAGTTCTCAAACGTCATTAAGCTATTCCTAGCCCTATTAGTAGCAGCTCTGTCTGATCCCCTCATGATTTTGCATACTTCATCCCAGATAGACTTAGCAGTCTTTGTATTTGTCAGACACGTGTATATATCATTGGAGATTGAAATCAACAATAGTTTTCTGGCAGTCTTGTCCCCTAACTTTCTCTTTTTCTGGGTCTCTGTTAAGTTTGTGACCTCAACAGTCCTCGGTGGTATTGGGGGATTGCCAGTTGGTACTCCTGGGATCGTTTCCATAAAAATTGCTGGTCCTTCATTTAATGATTTCAGCATTTCTTCAGACAAGTCATGGAAACTGATAAATTCAAGAAACCGCTCCCGCCATTGGACATACTCTCCCCTGTATAAGATTGGAGGTTTGGTTTCTGATCCCATAGCAAGTGCATCTTTAGACATGTTGATTGATCTTTGGGAAACTTGACCAAGATCTGATGAACTCCGAATGAGATTGAAATGTTTGATCACACCTTGAAACACAGATTAGTACTGAAATCTACAACACAATGACTTGTTAGTAGCAATAAGCAGCTTAACTCAGACAGTGAATTGTGTTTGGATTAATGTGTGTGTCAAACTTGAATGATTCTTGTGTTCTGAGTGAAACTTGAAATTAATATAGTGTAAAACTCGATTGAGTTTATGATAAAACTCGATTGAGTCTTTTACCAAACTCGATTGATTCTTTCAGTGAAACTCGATTGACCCTTTGATCAAGCTCGAATGTGTTTTTGATCAAATTCGAATGTGTTATTGATCAAACTTGGTATATAACAAAACTCGAATGAGTATATGACAAAACTCGAATGGGTATATGACAACACTCGAATGAGTCTTGCACAACTCGAATGAGTCTTATAAGAAACTCGAATGAGTCTTATAAGAAACTCGAATGTCTTACATAAAACTCGAATGAGTCTTATATAAAACTCGAATGGTGTTGTTCTGAACTTTGAGTTTGTTAACAAAATGTTGTCAACTTGAATATTAGTTATACACAACTCGAATTCCTAAGATAAGCAACTCGATTAACTAATGTACTCAACTCGATTAACTAAGGTAATCAACTCGAATTACTAAGGTACTCAACTCGAATTACTAAGGTACTCAACTCGAATTACACACATGATGTGTATATTTCGAGTTTCTTAGTATTTTCAGGTTTTACAAGTCTGAATTCAGATTAAAACCAAATTTTACCCAATTTCACTCAAATTGTAATCGAAGGTAAGGTTTTTGAATACAAACTCTTTTTGTTAAACACTTTTGTGCAAAAATGGATCTAAGTCTGAGTTTTTCAATAGAACAGTAACCGTTTTTGAACTTTTCAAAATTTCAGAAAATTCCTTAGATCTTTTTCTGTGTTTTGAAAATCAAATCAAATTTATATTCAATTGATTCTTCTTTGAATCCTTAACCTTCGATCCAATTATCACCTACAATGATCAACAGAATCAAAACCCCTAGTGATTTTAGGGTTTTTTTTCGAAAAAAAATTGCTCAAGAACACGTAAAAAATTTCAATCTCAATCAGAATGATTCACCCCTAAGGCTCTGATACCAATTGTAAAATGTAGTTTCTACCAATTCAATCAATAATATGCAAATAATAAGAACAATGAAATTAATCAACACTAACCAAATGCTTCGATTGATGATTTGTTGATTACAAAATGATTGTCAGAATCTTCGTATACAGTCTGCTTGAATACATACAAAATGAATTCTCTGACAGATCTCTATATTTTGGAAAGTCAAAAAGACTATTTATACCTATTTACAAACTATTAAGAAAATACATAAACAGTCCCTAGACTTTGATTTTCATCAATTAAAAACATATTCTAACAAATCTACGTAGAGTATCGACGAACATATTCTATGTACAATCTACGTAGAATGTCATGCAATCTACGTAGAATGACATTCAATCTACGTAGAATGACATTCAATCTACGTAAAATGACATGCAATCTACGTAGAATGTCATGCAATCTATGTAGAATGTCGTGTAGAATGTCAAATATCATATATTCTACGTAGATTAAATGATAAAATATACCAAAAACACATTGAAACAAAAAAATAAGATTTCATTTAGACATTTTATCGAACACTTGGTATGCAACTGATATAAAATATACCAAAAACACAATGAATAGTAATGGTAATCTACAAAAAAGATATAGATTTGTATAATAAACATAAAAATATATGAAATATATAAGAAACATAACATCCTACATAGATTATGAATAGTAATGTTAATCTACATAAAAAGATATAGAATTATATAACATTCTATATAGACATATAATATTTCTATATAGAATACATTAATTTTTTAGCAATTAAATAAATTTTTATATAAAAAAAATTTATTTATTTTTATAAAAAACGTTTTTTTAATATTAAAATCAATTCTAATGAAAGAAACAGAAAATGAAAATGAAAAAAAAAAGTAAGAGAGAGAAAGTGAAAAAGAGATGCATATAATAAAAAAGGTAGAGAGAGATAATATTTTAATTTCAAAAATACCGTTTTGATCCAAGGGCTCTAAAAGGTTCCTAGGTTCTCACCATCCTTAAGGTTCTTAAAAGAACCTCTCCATATGTGTGTGTGTGTGTGTGTGTGTATATATATATATATATATATATATATATATATAATTTCACAATATTATTAAAAAATATAGAACTAACTAAAATTTGAAACTTATTAAAACTAAATATAACATAAACAAATTGACACAAACTGATTAATAAATATAAAAATAAAAATTACATAAATATACATACACACACGCATCGGTGGAGGCGGTTGTGATTGTAGAATGGTGAGTTTTAGAGAGAGTATAAACATTGTTTTGAAAAAAAATAAATAAATGAAAAAGAAGTGAAAGAAAAACATGAAAAGTTTTTTGCATTAATTGCACATTTGCACTGTTATATTGTGTCAATAAAGATTGAGACACTTTGAAACTATGAATATACATATAAAAACATGAAAAAACAATTCAAACAATTTTAATGAATAACCTTTTGTCTACAATCAAAGAAGTAAGATTTTTTTAAAAATTATTTTCACCTTTTGTAATATTTTGTTTTGTTTTTTTTGTTTTTTTTACTTTTGCCTAAATATAAATTTGAATTTGTATTTTGACTTTTTTTTATACTTCAAAATTGTTTTGTCTTATATAAATTTATTTATTTATTAATTAAATGTATTTTTAGTTTATAAGAAATATTTGTTACATTGTAGATAATATTGTCACTTCTATTTATTTTAAATAAAAAAAACGTTATTGTTGGACAATATTATATCTCATTATTTTTATGTTTTTATATTTATACATAAAATTTATTTATTTTATATATGAACCTTTTTAAAGCTTAATAAATATTGAATTCAACATTTTTATATTTTATTTGTAAATAAATATATTCATTTTGTACGTTAACTTCTTTAATACATGATTAAAATTTTAAGTATTGGAAAAATCTGCTTCCGTCTCAATTTGAAGAATTAAATAACCATGATTCATTTTTTTTATTTTGTTTTATTTTGTTTTTGGTTTTTACAATAATAATAATAATAATAATAATAATAATAATAATAATAATAATAATAATAATAATAATAATAATAATAATAATAATAATAATAATAATAATAATAATAATAATAATAATAATAATAATAATAATAATAATAATAATAATAATAATACTACGAACAATACTAATTATCGTGCAATTTGAGATTATGAGTACATAGGAAGGGCAACCATAGAACCGTTAGTTAACTACCGTGTTGTTTGTTTTTTCCATAGGTTAATAATATTTACAGTTTGTTTTTTAAAAAGGTTAATATTTACAGTTTATAATCTTGGCCGTAAAGGTCTGCAGTCAAAAGACATACGTTCAAAATCTACAGTCTGTAAAAAGAAAACTATATGTTTTTAAAAATCTAAAAAATTGTCTGTTGAAATTTATTTTAATTTTTTTAAATCAAAAAACTTAGTTAATTTTCCATGGAAAACAAATTTAATGAAAATATGAAATATATAATTTCATATTTTAATTGATTTATACAAAATTTAATATGTTTTAATATAAATTTTAATTTTCAAATTTAGTATATCATAAATTTAATTGATTTTAATATAATTTCAAATGTAATGAAAAAACAAAATTTAATATAAGTTCTAAACTACTTGCAGATCGTACACACTTCAAATGTGAAACATCATCACACGTTTGTGAACCCACAGATATAAAGACTTCGAAGATCTTCTAACTATGCGCAAAATATGCACAATCTCATCACCAATTTGGATTGCAAAATGAATTTTATATATATATATATATATATATATATATATATATATATATATATATATATATATATATATATATATATATATATATATTGCCGACGGAGCAGAGAGAAAAAATGCTAACGTGGCGCAATATTAGTGGTAAAAAATCAGAAAATTAAGGATGATTTGGCACAATATAATTGGTTAAAATCCGAAAAATTAAGGCTGCTGTTTTGACGCAATATAATTAGTTAAAATTCAGAAATTTATGGGATTCCCCTTACTATTTTAGCTCGATGAGATTCCCCAAAATTATCCAGATTTTTCTACACATTTTAATGTTTCTGCAATTTAAGTATGTAGATTTTCTGGAAAGAAATAGAAAATGACAATAAAATTTCAAATTTTCACTGTTGGAAATAGTTGCAATCTGATTTATCAAGTTAAATAAAATAACAAATCAGATTTAATCCACTAGAAAATTTCAAATTTGCACTGCTGGTAATCTGATTTATCAAGTTGAATAAAAATAAGAAATCAAATTTAATCGGCTACAGTATAACTGAAATATTAAGATATGCATAAAAACATTGGATAATATCATAACTGAATATGCAGGAATTAAATTCAAACCTGAATAATAAATATACCCAGCTACATATTTATCAAGTTATCAATTTTTTATATATTTTGAAATCTGATTATTATTAGATTTTTATATAACGAGTTAAATGTAACCAACTATGAGATAAAACATGATTTATTGAAGTTACTGACTAATACACACACACACACAGAGAGAGAGTCGGTAGGCATAATCAATATTGATAAAAAAACTGCATTAACAATGTCTGTGTGAAGAAAACTATATCGTTTCAAGATGAACTTCACGTATGCTAATCAACCAGATGTGGAGTCGAAGACGCTTTCAACTCCTGCAGAAAAATCTTCTTTAATATTCTTTCAATATTTTTAAATTGATGTACATATATACTTTAATACACATAGCATATATATGTTTGATATCTATGTTGCTGTTGTTTCTTCCTTTATTTCTGTATCAATTCAATAAACACACACAGGTTACGAGACACATACAACACTCCGAGACTATTTAGTCTCGGGACCTGACATTAACATGCAAACACTTAGATTCAAACACATAATCGCACACTGCACACACTCACAACTCATATCTTTATGTTTTTAACTTTTTCAGCAGCAACATGAGGTAGGATAAATAGCGATTGATACATAAATTTGATCAATAAACATCCTTGCTAATTAAGTTGCCAATGCCATTTGACCTTCTTGCCCATTTTTACGAACAGAATTTAAGCTAAACACACCTAGACATCACACTAATAATGTACTTATCTTCTGTTTTGATCTTATTTTCCAGCAGTAAAAATGCAAGGATTAATGACAATTAATACTTGCATTTGAATCAACAAACCACATAGAAATCAATTAAAAGTTAGGTCGAAGGCCAATTGGGCTTCTTGGCTAGCCATTCTTGACAAAAACAGGAACTAACGTACACATATGTAATTCACGCACAACACAAATACTTAAACATTGTGTCTTTTATCTAATTCAAGCAATAAAATCAAATGGATTAAGGGCGATTTAGACACACAAATGGTCAACAAACACTCCAATATAATTATGAATTCCAGATTGGCCACAAGCATTGATTTAATGGAAAATACTTGAGAAAAATATTTAACAAAATAGCAAGGTCAACAACTTGGCAAACCTTTAAAGAAAATTAAATTGAAACTAAAAAAATGATATACGAATAGTTAAGTAATACAAGTTATATAATTTTGTTCATGTAATAAGTGTCATTCTTGTATTTGAATTGCATGTTTTTTTTATGTTTTAAATTCGTTTGATGTATATTCTTAATTTTAAACATAGAAAGGAGATATAATAACAATATGTTGACTTTTACCGAGCAAAATATAACAGTTCAATAAAATATAATGTAAGGGTTAAAATGTAAAAAAATATATATTAAAACACCAAAATTATATAACATGAAAATATAATGATTTTTTTCAATATAAACCCTAATATTTACGATAGATGAAACTAAGTTTAGATATAGCAAGTAAAATATGCAATATATTTTATGTTGTATTAATATTATTACTGGAATGTAAATAAAATAATCTGACAACCAAATATATGTGCGATTATAATGCATTTTTATTAGAATATATAAAAAATAAAGCAATCTTAACAATACCTTTAGATTTTTCAACATAAATTATGTCAATAAAACTGACAATAATGGAGAATATAAAATTTTAAACAAACAAACCTCAAATGTAATTGCGTGTAGTAATTTTCATGATAAAGTTAAATATTTTTTCTTAACAAACAACATATAAGAGTATATATGTATAGTCTTTTAAAATTAAATATTTTTTTCTTGTAAGTATTTAATTAAAAAAGTATTAATTTTGAAATAAATTACCCGAGCAACGCACGGGTATTCATCTAGTTAGGAATTTAGGATGGTTATAGCTCATTCATATCTATCCAAGAGTAACCAACATATACACAACTATTATTCAGCAAATATTTTGAACGCATATTGCACCAACTAAAATTGCTAAATGAATTAAGCAGGCAACCAAATTTGATATAATATCATACAAGATATGGATTATGGGACAAATGAAAACCCAAAAATCATTTGAAACCATAAATTTGACCCAGGGGCTGTGCATAACAAATTCTCCAATTTTACATTTTTTTTTAAATTAAAAACACACAAAAACCTACATTCAATAAAATGTCCCATACAATTCAATACCAAGCACTTGGCAAAGCTGAAACAAAATCTATCATCTTCAAAAAAGGCAACTTCAAAGCCTACTAACCCTCAATTTGAATTTGAGTTGAAAAAATACAATTTTTATAGAATATTTGATCTTCTACAGACCAAAATTAGCATAGTTCCACAATCCATCAGCTACAACTTAAAAGAGACTGATTGTATTATACATCTCCATCCTTGTCTCCTTGATGCACTTTTAAAACTATTACCCAACTTACCAGCAAAAGATAAAATAACTATGAACTTTAAACCATTCAGTTGATGCAGAAAATGAGTAAACTTTAAAATTTTACAAAGCTCAAACTCAGTAATTATGGATGTTTTTTGTTGGTTCAAACCTGCCAACAAGGGTGTATACCCCATAAGGTGAAATCCTATGTTGCAAATAGGACCAATACATATTATCAACAATTACAATATTCATTTGTTAAAAGATCATGTATTATTATTGTTCATAGTTTTTGGATGGAACACTTCTGTTGTACCTCGGAAGAGCTTGTTTCCATGACTCAAACCAGCCCTTTTCCAGCTATCAACAACTCAAATTATGCTTACCTAAACGATAATGTAAAAGGAGCGATAATGTGAAAAAAAACGATAATGTAAAAGAAACAATACAGTTGGATACCATTTCGACGTCCAAGGAACTTGGTTTTGAAAGCAAGAGTGAGGAGAGCCTTTGATCAGCACCATTTGCCGGGTATTAGTAATGGGACTCTAACTGAGTTGTGGAGACTGACTGGTTGTCGAATGCTTATTGGCCGTTACGTAATCTTAACATGGTCCATTAAAGATTTCCTGGGTTTTCGTAGTTGTTTCCCACAAAAATATGATTCCTTGTAACTGTAACCCTGATCTGAAACTAATAAATCAGACTCGCTAGTGCAGCCGTGGATGTAAGTCATTTTTGGATGAACCACATTATCCTTGTGTTCTTATTTTCTTTGCATTGTCATCTTTATCATTCGTAACCCTAACAACTCCCATGGGTAAGGACATAGCAACCCTTAGAAAATAATTCCACAGGTCTCTTCAATGCTATAGCAAATATAAGCTTCCTGAGTGATGGATCTCAAACTAATTTACTAAGGGGCTTTACTGGGCTAAATACTATCACCTTTGCGACTGGTTACTAAATGTTCTGGACCATATTGTTGGCTTATATACCGAGTTTTAAAACACGATACTGGAATTCTCGATGGATTACCTGCAAATAATGATGGAGGAGAGACTGGGATCAGCAGCCCCACTAACAAAACCCCCTTTGTTTTTCACCTCTAGGAGGTAACTTAATGCTTCCTTTGTAATCACTTCCCCGGGTACAAGTATCGGGATTCCAGGTGGGTATGGACATACCATCTCCCCACATACTTTCCCAATGCTCTCGTTAAAGCTAACTTTCTTCTTACTTGCAAAGAAGGCATCTCGAGGGCTTAATCTTATGTTGGTTGTGGATCTGATAACATGTTGAATATCATTTAGCCCTTCCTTTTTCGCTCGAATTGAGTTGTGTGTTTGTGATAGATGCATTAACCCTGACACAAGCCTCAGAGCATCGTCTCTACTGGTTCCTAGATTTATTGCAAAGGTAATAGAACGTGTCCCTACAAGTTCCGAAACCACTCCATAATCCTCGTATAAGATATCGTCAGCTTCAAAACCGGATATTCCAAGCTTCCACACCCCAACCGTAATTCGTAATGGATCAATTCCAACAACATCAGAAAAAGTACATGATTTGAGGACAGTAATTCCAGGGATTTTTTCCATAAGAGCTTTTGTTTCCATGGCTATTTCTACCGCTTTATTGAAAATGGTTTCTGGGTGTTCGCTTATTTGAGCCCTAGCGGCGTCTAAAGAAGCTAAAAGCAAATAACTTGGACTGGTGCTTTGAAGAGTTTGAAGACATCGACATATTCGTTCTCTATCGACAATCTTTCCGGACATATGTAACATCGATGATTGTGTGAGAGAGCATAATACCTTATGGGTTGATTGTACGGAAAGATCAGCCCCTTGATGAAGAGCCGAAAGAGGAAAGTTTTCATGAAAGCCTAAGTGGGCACCATGAGCCTCATCAACAATGATAGGAATGTTGTGAGAATGACACAACTTGGAAATATCTTCGACGTTGCTACTGATACCATGATAAGTAGGAGAGGTGATAAGAACTGCTGACGCTCTTCGACCTTCGTCATTCAATTCTTCGATTGCCTTCTCCACTTGCGCAGGAGTGACACCACAAGCAATGTCCCAATCAAAATCATATTCTGGGGTGATGTACTTGGGCATTGCACCAGACAATACCATTGCAGAAAAGGCTGATATGTGAGAGTTTCGAGGAAGAATTAGTGTATCTCCTGGTGAACATGTAGCCATAACCGATGCTTGGATCCCACATGTCGTACCGCCAACTAGGAACCATGTCTCTATAGCTCCAAACAATTCTGCTGCTTGCTTTTGTGCATCAAGAATGGGTCCCTCGGGTGCAAATAGGTTGTCCAGTTCTGGAAGCTCAGGCAAGTCATGAAGGAAAGGTCGTACTCCAATGAGACGAGACAATGAAGACGGAGCAGCTTGTCCTCTGTTATGTCCTGGAAAGTGAAAACTTGCAACCTTTTGCTCGGCTGAAGCTTTTAGCGCGCTAACAAGTGGAGGTTGATTACAATGACCTGATGCTTGAGAGACAGAAACGACCAATTTATCCTTGATGGGTTTTTGGTCATCCAAGAGCCCTACCTTCTCATGCTTCTTCCGTGGAACTCCATGGTTACTTTCCTACAAAATGATACAAGGAACGCAACATTCATATGTTACTTATTTCAAATTTTTGTAACACATACAACTAATTAAGGCTGTAAAGGAAGAAGAATAAGCCAAGGACACCACTTGTTCTAACCAAACTAATAAACATGGAAAGGGCACCGGAAAATTTGATCCAACCTAAAATTTCTCTCGATCCTGGTGCAAGTAACACATGATTCTAATGAATTTCCACACCTATATCCTCTTGGAGTGTTTCTAACACATTTTCAAAGGTCTTCTAGTCATTTACGTTAAAGTACCCTAGCCATTTATTAGCATTTCTTGAATCTTGTTTCTAGATGCAGGCCTTCCTTGATACTTTTTCATCGACTCAACCAAATAGCTAAGTGAACATTCACAAATGATGTTCCAAATCATCATCCTAACTCTCAAGTCACTGTTCATCTCATTTATTGGGGGATATTATACAAACCTTGATCAAAATCACAGTAAGAAATTCATAAGTTCATTCAAACTTACACAAAAAAGAAATGCAAAATGCTAATTCATCCCAAAAAACATTTTAACTTTGAATTCACAACAATCCTGTTGCAGTTAGAGGACCAGTTCAATTATTATATCACAATTGAAATATTAAGCAGGAACAAATTTCAGCAAACAATTAGAACCAACTACAAATTTTTTAATTTGGAATTAGTAATACTTCAAAATCGTCGACCCTGTTGTATAAATGTAACCTTAAATTCACTGAAATTTTCTCCTTTCAGCAGACGACATTCAAATTCAAATTCAAATTCAAATTCAAATTATGTTCTTCGTACATCAAAATCTTCACCAAAACATAAAACGAAGAAAAGAAGTACTTACCTCAGAAATACAAGCCCTTAACGTATTGCTAGTCCTGAAGCTCTGCAAAAAAACATAATTCAAATAAATGGTTTGAAACAAACTCAATTGATTGATGATGATGAAGTTAAATTAAGCAACAACTAATGAATGAAATTACGCACCAAATTAAGAAAAACAGACGCCATTGTTGATGTATGAATCACAACAGATGAGCTTATGATCTTCACTTCTTCAAGCGCTCTCTCACAGATGACAAATCACATTGTTCTTGAGAAATCTCACAAGAAGAAAGCCATGATTGATAAGTTCGATCGTTTGGCTCTTTTGATTTCTGATTTCGATAGGAGGCGTGACTTAGGGATGGCAAAAACCCCCCGAGCCGACGGGATCCCGAAACCCGAACTTTTCAGGGCGTGTTTGGGGATCTTATCGGGGATTTTATCGGGTACGGGTTGGAGATGGGGACCAATCCCCGTTCCGCCCCGATAGTACTTATATTATTTATAGTATATATATATATATATATATATATATATATATATATATATATATATATGTTATAAATATATAATAATCTATGATTAATATCTACGTAATTTTGTTTGTTAATGTAATTGTATCGTTATTCTTTATCTATGATAATGCAAGTGTGTTGTTATTTAGTTTTATTTGGTTATATTTCATATAAATTTTTATCTTTTATTGTTAAAAAGATATATGATATCGCTAGAAAGTTTATCAAGTTTAAATTTTTTAGACGGGTTTTAGGTTCGGGTTTGTATATGTAAACGGGAAACGAAAGACACTAACGAGTAATTGAGTCTTATTGGGTACCCATTGGGGACCCGAAACCCGTGGGGACCCGATAGGGATCCCCGATAAGAAACCCGATGTGAATGGAGTAGGGACGGGAGACTAATCCCCACCCCGAACCCGCCCCGTTGTGAGCACCGGGCTTCTTCGTAGCCCAATATGTACTCATTTTGTTTTGGATAAAATTCTATTTTTTAAATAAAAGTATTATAAATTTTTTTATGTCAAGAAAATAATATAAAATATATTTTTGACAAGGATTAATGACCGATTAATATGATAAAATTTTGATTTTATGTTTTTTAAGGAAAAAACAATATTTTATCATCTTTTTTTTTTTACCTAAAAAATGAATTCATATCATTTCTTGGAAAAAAAAAACAATAGAATTTTATGTTACCAATTTGCGTTAAAATTTTCACGGTACCTTTATTGTCAAACTTTGTAATTTATGTGATATTTCTTGACAATTTACTATTTTATTTTTACGCCTTAAACACAATAATAAACGCAGTATTTTGTGTCAAGTGAAACCCATCCTAAAAGGCTCGATCACTTGCATGTAACGTAAGTTATTTTTTAACAATTTGGCTACCCAAGATCTCTTCTCGATTTGTATTTTTTTACATAGTCTTTTTGATCTTTTTTAAGTAATTAATAAGGGTTTATATTGAAAAAAATATTTTTCCCCTCATTTTACGATTACGTTTTTACACTTTTTGTTGACTATTTTATTCTCTTCATTTTTTTTCTTAGTATAATGTGACTTATTTAGCTCATCATTAACCGGTAAACAATATAATAACTTAAATAGAAAGAAAAAAATACAATGATTTGTTCGACACAATTAATTTTTAGCTCGAGCTTGTAATTGTAGCTTGAGCTTTTGTCCATATATGTGTGTTTGGCAACGGCATAACATAATAATTGTTTTATCGACTTAACATAAATTTTTTCTAGTAAAAAATAGAATTTTACATTGTTTTTGTTAATCGCTAAAATGAGAATATAAAACTGATTTTTTTAAACATTAAATAACTCAATGAATTACTTGTTTTATCGGCTTGACTAGAATAACATGTAACAAATAAAAAATACATAGTTTTGAATAAGAAAAAATTGCCCAACGGCTTAATTAGTCGCAATAGAAGTCTAAAACTCAATCATGGAAATGATTGGTTTTTTCCAATATTAACCCTTCTAAAATATATGCAATACAAAATTACAAATAAATGTATCCGTTTTGGGAATATTGGGCTGGACTTTTAGTAATTGGGCTAACACAAAGCTGTCGATTATTTCTTGGCCTTTTGCATGAAACTTTATTAAATTTCATTTTCAAGATTGTCTAAAACTTTAGATGGGTATTAATTAAAAATCCGTGTCAAATTTAAATATGATATTTATAATGTTAGTTTAAACATGAATATGAAACAAAAAATAATAATTAAATTATAAGAAAACATACCATCCTTAAAAATGACTTTCCACATGATGTCGGAAATACATTTCAAAATAAAATATTTTTTAAACAAATTTTTACGTAACCTCGAATTATAAAATTCCTTTTTAATTACACATTCAAATATCTCTAAAAACAACCAATAGAAAGATTTCGATAATTTATTCTTTTTGAGTTTTTTTTTTGGTGGTGATGTAAAGCATCATATTCTACATCATGGAGATTGATGAGTGTCACAAACTAAATCATACAGTAACAAGATTTGATTGAAAAGAAATGATCCCACAAATCTTAATGCCTTATCTTGAGATAAGTGTTTTAAGATAGCCTCAAAATGTTATAAAGATTTTCGAATGGAATCTTATATCAAATATCATATAATTTTTCATAAGGTTTGTGTTTTGTTGTCTAGGTTCCTAATTTTAAAGATTAAATTTCATGTAAAAGTTAATCATGTGATTAAAAATACATTAAAAGTTTAGAGTTTGAAGATTTATAAAGAGTATCGACTAAGGTTTGTGAGAAGGTGTTGGTCGCGTAAAAACTTGAAAAAAAAATGGTTACTTATACTTAGGTCTAGGTTGAATGTAATAAAAAAAATAATACATTTGTTTTTTCAAAGATTAATTTGTTATTTATTTATTGAATAAAACAAATTATAAAGAGTTTTGTAGATAAAAAACAAGTGAACCTATCTTAAAAAACGGTTTACTTTGAAGACATGATAAGTATTGCTCACTTGCTCACTTATACTTAGAGAACTATAAGTGTAATCTATAAAGCACTAAGAGATCATTGATAAGTTAAAGAGAGAGTTCATGCTCAAATAAGCATTGATAATATATGCATCAAAAGTGTTGGGCCTTTGATAGACGATCCTGCATTTAACGTTGTCAACCATATTTGTGTGTTATTAAATATGGTTGCGTATGAAGCATTAAATGGCGGGAAGACTACTTGTCCTTAAAATAGCAGACATAAAAGCAATTTTAAAACAATAATACTTTTTATTTGCGCAATTCCTTTTGTTGATCTTCATCATACGATAATCCAAAGATGTCTTTGTCAACTTTTTTTGTGTTTGAAAAAGTCACGCTTATTTTTGGGCAAAATTATTTCAAACACATTGGAGTCTGTAAGCACATCTGTCAAATGCTTAATGACTTGATTTCGATTTTGACTTCTAAAGTATATGTTAATATTCCACTTCTGCAAATACTTTGTATTCGTCTTCAAACTTTGTCTTGCGGGAGTACTGTCTTTATGATTTAGCCAAGTTCAAAGGGAAGTTTATCAGCAAATTATTATGCTTGTTGATAAACTTCATCTAATGTTGTGTTTGGCAGAGAGAATCCACAGAATAAAAAAATGAAGACAATTTATTAGTTAAGAGACTTGAATTATATATATATCAATTCTTTATGAATTCTCAAGTTGTATCAATATATAGCTTAAAATCTAATTCTCTCAATTCTCTAGCAACAGTATAGAATTAAGTAGAAAGTAAAATTAGGAAAAGAGAAATACAACAATCATAAGGTTATTATTGTATTTTCAAGTTTCATAGTTTAAAAAACCAGAAATTTCATCTTCATTTCTTGTCTTTTCATTTCTCTACCAAACGCAACTTAGGATACTTGTTTAAGGACTTCAACTCTCAAGTCATTAATAAGTCTCAACAACTGGACTTTTTCTATCATTTTCTATACATTATGATGACGAGAACCTAACAAAAGGCGTACAATGAACACACACACGCGTGCACGCGCGCACACACGCACACGCACACACACACATGTATATAGAAACCCTAGACTAGAAAATAATTAAATATGGAAATTCTAAATAAGCCTAATATATATAAATATCTATAGGCTAACCCCCCTCCTCTCTTCAACTCACAAAACAACATTGTAAGTATTGAGAGTTTGTAATACATAAATCAAAATCGAGAAGTTAAAGTATGCCTTAGTAAAAATGTTTGCGATTTGTAAAGAAGATGGAACGAAAGGCAACGAGATGGTCCCAAGCTGAAGATGATGGTGAGTAAAATGATTGTCGATCCTAATATACTTTGTACGCTCATGGAAAATAGAGTTACAAGCAATCAGGATCACACTTTGATTGTCACAGTGCAAATGAATGGGCTGAGAAACATCAACACCCATATCTACAAGTAACTAGTGCAACCAAACGATCTCACAAGTAGTCATAGCCATAGCACAACACTTAGCATTATTCAAGAAATGAGAACTAACATCTTGTTTCTTACTTTTCCATAAGACAAGAGAGTCTCCAAGAAAATATAGAAACCAGTAATGGATTTACGAGTAGTAGAATCGACATCATTGTAAGCACACAACTCTAAAAGATGACATGGAAGGAAACACTAGACTCTAACACTGGGTACCAAGTAAAAATATCGGCATACAAAAAACTAATCCCAAACGAATAGTAGTAGGGGCAGTAACAAACTGACTAACTACATGAACTGCATGCATAATGTTAGGACGAGTAACCATGAGATAAGACAAACTTCCAGTAATACACGGTATAAGCTTGGATCAGATAAGGAACATCATCAGTTAGAGCATAAGGAGCATTAGTTTTAAGAGAGTATCAACATTGATGTTATCAGATAGCATAGCACATACAAACAAATCAATTATACATTTTTTACTAAGGAGAAAAAAAAAAAGATAACCTTTGCTAGAGTGTGCAACCTCAATACCCAAAAAGTCTATAACATTCCCAAGTTAGTCACCGCAAAATGAGTCAATCATGTTTTAGGGACTCAATCCATCAAAGTCATCCGTATTAATAAGTATATCATCTACATATAATGATTTCATTACTTACCAAATACTCTCTTTCCCCCCTCTCTCATACACATTATAGATTCACAACACCGTTGTTGTCCATGATACTAATGATGATTCACGTCATTGCTATAGTTTCACCACATCATCGGTGATTCACAACACCGTTATAATTCATAACACCACTGATGATTCACAATCGATACAAGGTTGTTCACGACTTAAACATGTGTTGATTCTCATCAAATGGTTCACAATCAATACAAAACATGTGATTCACGACTAATGATTTACATAATCAACAATCGTTGTTCATAATAATCGTTGAATCACATTAGTATATGATTCTTTATCCGTTGAATTAAGAGAGTGATGAGAAAGAGATTTGTTTTGAAGAGAGAGAATAATTGATTTAAATAATTGAAACGTTCTTTTTTAATCAACTTCCAAGTGTATTTAATTTTATTTTAATTTATTAAAATGGATGACATGTCGTATTATTATTATTAGTTTTTATCGCCTTCATTTTAAGATAATTCTTCATTTGATCCACTCCATATGTATGTATATGATCTATGCAGTGCCAATCACTGAATTAATAAAAATAAATGGTTTAAATTGTGGTGCATAATAGAAAATACCACTTTTTAACAATAAAATAGTGTAGGTTATTACGAATAGTAAAATTTAAATAATAATGTACATATGTCTAATTTTTTTTTCTATATTAGAAGATAGTATAATACAATTATCGTAACTAAAAATTGACAAACAATACATTAAATGAAATAATACAATGCCAACTAACACAATGGTTAATAGATATTAGTTTTAATTATTGGAAGTCAATAAATAACCTAATAACGCAGTTATGTATGATATTTAATACAACTCACTTTCTATTTTCTAAGTACGGGATCCCATATGTATATTACTCGTCTATGAATCCACGTATTACCTGATTAATTTTTTTTATTAATAATTAGTTCATGTATCCACACATAAAATTAAACGCATATAAATATTAATTCTTATAAAAAAAAATACAACAAGAGTATAAATATTTTTTGTCATATATATTATTTATTTAATCTTTTTTAATATACGTGAATAATAGTTATTTTTTTATCATTCTTTTAAGGAGGCGTTTGGTTCGTGGATTCTTTTATCTGGGATTTGCATTTTGTCAAAGAATTTGCATTATGCAGGAATTGCATTTGTCAGGATTTTGTCAAACAATTTGCATTATCTTATAGAAAAAATTTGTTAATCTGAAAAATGCAAGGTAACTGGGATTTAAAATTCTAGGGGGGAGGCCGGGATTTTAAATAACAAAGAATGGAAGGATTTAAGAAATCCCGGGATTTAAAATCGTTACTGAAATCTGCGAACCAAACACAGGATTTTAAATGCAAATCCCATAAAATCCCAGGAAATCTGCGAACCAAACGCCCCCTAAGTCTTTTGTTTCTAAATTTATATGTATATTTAGTCGATGTAATTTGAAATTTTAGTTTTACCTAAAACATAATGTGTGTGTATATATATATATATATATATATATATATATATATATATATATATATATATATATATATATATATATATATATATATATATATATATATATATATATATATATAATTTTAACAATAAATAAAATGTTATGAAATATTATTTTATTAATATCGTAATATGTTTATTTTTTAAATATTTAATATTGCTTATATAATCTTTATGATTTACATCATTATTTATATCATGTATTTTTTTTCTTTCCATTTATAATCTTATTTATTTTATTATTTTATGTCAAATAGTGGATAGATTTAATTATTTATTAATTTTTATAAATATTAAAAATAATGAACTGTGTTTATCTTTTGTTTTATTTTTTTTTAAAAGTAATAAAATGTTTTATATGAAATAATTAATTGTATTTATCTTTTATTTTATTTTATTTTAAATTTAATAATATGTATTTATCTTTTTTAAATGAAATGTGGTGATGCCATGTGACAATTTGTGTTCTCCATTATTATATATATAGATTTAATAATATGTATTTATCTTTTTAAATGAAATGTGGTGATGCCATGTGACAATTTGTGTTCTCTTTTATTATATATATATATATATATATATATATATATATATATATATATATATATATATATATATATATATATATATATATATATATATATATATCCAAGACATAAATTATATAATATACACATAAACATTATATATATCCAAGACATAAATTATATAATATACACATAAACATTATATATATAGGGAAAGGTTCTTTTAAGAACCATAAATATTGTGAGAACTTAAGAACCTTTTATGGCCTTTGGATTAATAGAATCAATGGTTGATATATTGGATGGTAATTTTGTAATTATTTTGAAATTTGATAGTGGAGAATCTTGAAAATGTGTGAAAATGGTATTTTAGGAAGAAAAAATATACTTTTTCTCTTTCTCTCTTACTTTTTTTCATTTTCATTTTATTTTTCTTTCATTATAATTGATTTTTAAAGTTAAAAAACATTTTTTTATAAAAAAAAATATTTTTTTCTATATAGAAAGTTATTTAATTGCTAAAAAAATAACGTATTTTATATAGAAATATCATGTCTATATAGAATATTTTTTTATATATAGAATATGTTAACGAAAATATTCTATGTACAATCTACGTAGAATGTCATGCATTCTACGTAGAATGACATGCAATCTACGTAGAATGTCAAGTAGAATGTCAAATATTATATATTCTACGTAGATTACCTGATAAAATATATCAAAAATATATTGAAACAAAAAAAAAAGATTTCATTTAGACATTTTATCAAACACTTGGTATGCAACTGATATAAAATATACCAAAAAGACATTGAATAGTAATGTTAATCTACATAAAAAGATATAGAAATGTATAAAAAACATAAAAATATATGAAATATATAAGAAACATAACATTCTACATAGATTATGTGTGATTTTTTTACTTGTAGCCTTCTATTATATTTTATTTAGATTATCATCTAATCTACGTAGATTATCATGTAATCTACGTAGATTATCATGTAAAACATTTAATAACTATTACAATCATTATAAATCTAATATCTTACAAATAATCTTCATTATAAAACATGAAAAATGAATCTGTCATATTCTCTGTAGAGCATCGACGAACATATTATATGTACAATCTACGTAGAATGTCACGCATTCTACGTAGAATGACATTCAATCTACGTAGAATGACATTCAATCTATGTAGAATGACATGCAATCTACGTAACATGCAATCTATGTAGAATGGTATGCAATATACGTAGAATGACATGCAATCTACGTAGATTGTCGTGTATAATGTCAATTATCATATATTCTACGTAGATTACATGATAAAATATACTAAAAACACATTGAATAGTAATGTTAATCAACATAAAAAGATATAGAAATGTATAAAAAACATAAAAATATATTAAATATATAATAAACATAACATTTTACATAGATTATGTGTGATTTTTTACAAGTATTATTGTATTATATTCTATATAGATTATCATGTAATCTACGTAGATTGTCATGTAATCAGCATAGATTATCATGCAAAACATCTAATAACTATTACATTCATTATAAATCTAATATCTTACAAATAATTTTAATTATAAAACATGGAAAATGAATCTGTCCAATCTACGGTGATTGTACATAGAATATGTTCGTCGATACTCTACATAGAATGTCACGCACTTTACGTAGAATGACATTCAATCTACGTAGAATGACATGCAATCTACGTAGAATGACATGAAATCTACGTAGAGTATCGACGGACATATTCTATGTACAATATACGTAGAATGACATTCAATCTACGTAGAATGACATGTAATCTACATAAAATGACATGCAATCTACGTAGAATGTCGTGTAAAATGTCAAGTATCATATATTCTACATAGATTACATGATAAAATATACCAAAAACACATTGAATGTTAATGTACATCTACATAAAAAGATATAGAAATGTATAAGAAACATAAAAATATATGAAATATATAAGAAACATAACATTCTACATAGATTATGTGTGATTTTTTACAAGTAGTCTTGTATTATGTATTCTATGTAGATTATCATGTAAAACATCTAAGAACTATTACATTCATATATATCTAATATCTTACAAATAATCTTCAT